>JAMXBB010000012.1:70915340-70983976 GCA_024138015.1 Lumnitzera littorea | reverse complement strand
CCCCCCCCCAAAAAAAAAAAACCCAGTTAAAGCACACACAACTTTACAATTCCAATAAACTCTAGGCTGTTACATAAAAAAGCATTTCCAAAGAATTTTATCACCTTATATTTAATCTACCTCTCTTATAAATAGTTTTTCTCAAAATTATTAAATTCTTGATAAATAAAGCAAAAAACATAAAGTAACATAACATCAAAATAATAAAGCATCACAACCACACAACAATATAATAATACCTATCACACTCTGTGACGTATGGACTAATGGGAACCATTAGACTTCTGCTAAGGAACTTTGATTCTCACGTCACATCAGAATCCTTAACCTTTATCAAGTTTCTAATAGTCAATCTATACTTCTTAACATCTTTTGGTGCTATTCAAGCCTTTTGTATCACTTTATCTTATAATCTTGCTTATAATATTAGTACAGATCTATGGTTTATTTGTCCTAAGCCATGAGTACATTTCTTTACATATTCAATTTAACTTAGCTACCCGACACAATCTGGTATGTGGTTTTGTTATCGGTCTCTTAACCTTGCTTAGATCATCTTTTATAAATATCATTTGGTCCTTAATCCTAAATGTATTATGGTCATTCTCCCTAAACATGCTCTAATTTCTTTCTTATAACGAACTTAATCCATCGAGTCCTCAAACATTAATCTGATACCACTCTATAATGACTCGATTGAAACTTATCATACTGAGGTATTTTGATTACTTTAGCATGACATGTTATATGGTTTTGTCCCTCAAGGTAAACTACTTTCTAAGAGATTACCTATTTTAAAAATACTCCTCCTTAAATATGCTAAATTTTAGAATCCAATTGACACTAAAAGTTATATTGATTATTAGACTAAAGACACCTTTTATTTGGAGATATTACAATTAGGTTTGAATATATCTTCCAAACCGTGGCTAAAATCCCATACTTAATCTTTTAGCATTTTCTAATTTTTTGTTCCAGTATATGTCCTATATGCGGAGTATCATGTGTTATGCCAGGAAAAGGCATGGATGAAGAATTAAGTAAATCACGAGATTCATAGAAAGATTGTGGATTAAATCAGACAGACATTGACCCAGCACTAGAGTTTGCCCTTGTCCATAATAAGAAATGATTAAAGTAGTTTTCACGTGGCGATTCAGAGAATCGAATTCTTGTGAACTGCGAACACCACTGACGCAGACGCGCGCAAGGCCAATTTTCCGTTTATGAAATCGAAGGCATCAGCAATTCAGGTTCACATGGGTGCACATTTTGGCTAAGCATTGTGCAATGGGTATTGCTTTATACATAGTGGTCAGCTGAAACAATTATAAATAAACGGATAAAAGATAAAAATGCTGCACGATCGCACCTCCATCAACATAAGCGCTTGTCGCTTCATCTCCATCCTATTATAAAGACAAAGTCAATAGTATATATGTGTTGGAAATAATTTATCTTCATATTAAAATTTAATTAGGCTATTTATATTTTATAAGTAAATTATTTTAATCCTTGCATATGTGTTTTCACACCAAACAAGTCCCTCAACCACCTCTTTCTTTTTGGTTCTAGAAACAATTGATGGGGCATCCACAGCTCTAACTTTGCAGGCTAACCTGATGTTTTGAATTCGGTACTTGACGTAACAATTATAGTTAGAAAAGCATATTCATTCAATAATTTTGATTTATATTTTGCATTATTATCTTCTACAGCAGTATAAAAATACTTCTAGCACCAACGATTTTCCACTCATTATTTTCACTTAAGGAGAAACACGACTCACTTTCTACGTTCACATTTACCTATCTTTTACTATACTACACAAGAATCTTACTTTCTTTTTATTCTTCTAGCTCTCGCAAGCACTTAAGATTAGAATATGATGTCTATGAGTAAGTTTTACTATAGAAACCGAAGGACTCATTTGCTGGGAAAAATGAAAAATAAGGAGCATCATATCTCATTTCAAAGATATGAAAGTTAATTAATTAAGTTTTAGAACCAAGCATAAAAGACTTCCCATGTATGGAATTTTAGAACACAAGGCAAATTACGTAGTTTCAGATGACGAAATATCTGTGCTTCTGCCATCTAAAAACTTTATATTGCATATAATTTTTACGGGTTGGATTGGATACGACATCATTTTCATATTAACTTGTTTCGCATAAAAGTATATCAATTGTTTCTTCTAGATAAACTGAAAAGTTATTTTTCTCCCAGCAAGTGGATTTAAATTACGTTTAGGACACTATTTGGTGAATTCCTCGTAATCCAAAATTAAAATGTTTTTTAAAAGAGATTGATGAGAACGTTGAATGTAATGATTAGAAAGTGACATCATAGTTTCAAATTGGGTAAAATTTTAATAATCTGTAGGTAAAAGAAATCAGGATCCATGAATACAATATGATAAATGAATGTAATTAAATTATTATAATCTATATCCTCATCGAGATAAGATCATGTTTCTATAAATTTTAATTAAAGCCATAATTAAGATGGAAAAATATAGAAAGGATATTTTGGTCCGCCAATAAGTTATAGCCCAAATAAAAATAATTTTTCTTTGATGAATTATCATTATATGTTTTTCAAAGTTAGGGTCATTCGTCAATGCCGATATTTGTCTCTTGCACGGGGCGAAGTTAACGTGGGTCGAGGCGTAACCTGTAACTTACTGTTCTGTTGTACTTATTTGTATAATTTTTAGGAAAACAAATGAGAGCCTTGAGGAAGCTTAGCCCGTGAAGGTGAAAATTTTGAAAATAAAGGCGAAGTGGACGAGTTTAAACCTGTGGATGATGGTAGAATAACGACGCATACAGTTGTCATCTCCAAACTAGACAACCTACTCTTATCAGGTCATCTAGTGAAAGTTGGGTCCTGAGTAAGTTTGAATTTATGTGGCATGGGTCTTGAACAATATAAATAAATTTTAAAGCCTTTGTTTAAGAAACTAACTATAGGTTTGATTGGCACAGCTGATCTTTAAAACAAGAAAAGGTATAGAGTTGCATTATTTCAAGAATATAATAGATGCATAATTGTAATTATTTTGTGAGGAATATCTAAAAATAACAATATACCCTTGCTCTGATTCATAGTTTTATTATTTCTCCGAAATCTTGTAGGTAAAGCATGTGCAAGAAAAGATTACTCTTCGATAATAATGGAAAAGAATAACAATTCTTTATTTAAAAGTAATAAGTATTTTTTTTTTCCAACTACATTACTACTTGGAATGATGAATTCAAACTTGATTTATTATGTTAATAGACCAATATTTATACTATTACATTATAACAATCTCGATAAAATGTGCAAAACTAGGTAGAGTAGAGGTTATCTTCGAAATTGCCCGGTTGGTGCGACACTAAATATTTGTGAATCTAAGGATACATGTAGAATTGACAAAAGTAAGGCTCGGATCCATTTAATGTTCCATGGAGGTACACGTACAGTCAACCATTCTGAAGTGAAATGGCCAAAATAAAACATCCTTCAATGCTTTCCAAAATGATTTCCCATATGAACTCTTTTGAGGTATAGATAGAGTTATCCCACAATCATTAGATTCCTGTGGGACAGAAATATATGTGCTTTTTTTGGCAGCGAAATTTCTCATGACAAGCCAAGCCAAGAACATGAAGGTCACTTACAATAACGATCCATCACTATACATGCGGGAAAATCATGATAAAAGCAACTCCCACTAAAATCTGAGGGGTTGTGAATCTATGGAGAAGGTTGATCCTTAGACCCAGTGCGTGTCGTCTTCTTTTTTTGGTCCCCATACTTTAAATCAAAAAGCCCACTCCCGTCCAACTTCTTGTTCTCATCTCTCCACTCTCCTGCTGCTCTACTGCAACCATCAATTTCAAATAAATAGATATACAGAGAAAAGCAAGCAACATTCCGTTTGTGAACCCACTTTCAAGTCCATGCGAGATGTGAGATATCTTCTCCTTTTGGATGCTATATCCGCTTTCTCCCATTCGGTAGAGATCCACTAAGTATGATCCTCAAGATGCTTCCACAGTACCACTACCTACCTTTTCATGGGGCCAATTCAGGTCCATTCTAAAGGGTTGTAGTTCAATTTCATATTGAATTCTGACTGATCTGAACCTAAAAGTCCAGCAGTTCACAAGCCGATTCAATGAATTGTTAACCAACAACTCTCCATTTTTTTTTTTTTCAGATTTCTCTATCGAAGTACTTTTTTTTCTCCTATAATATTTTTAGACATATGTTATGTATACCAAAATGTTTAAGATGGACATGTTAGATTAGATAAAACAATAAAAAATAAATTAGATTTAGATCTCTTCATATTTTGTGAAATTGATTATCCTAATTGATTGATGTATTTTTTTTATCAGCGATCAATTTTAATTAAATGATTTACAAGATGTAAATTGTTTTTTAAAATAGTTAATCATCTAAATATTAAAAAAAAAAAAAGGTAAAGGCCACTGTTAATTAAGTTTGTTGATAGTGAAGAAAATGATTACAAGATGAATAGGAAACCAACTCATAATCTATCATGATTAAATAATGATGTTGGATATATATTGTAAACTATAAAAATGATGTTTTTTCCTTCTCTTTTTTCTTTCTTGAGAGGATCAACCTAGTTCCCAACTAACAAGTTCAACAAGTTGGTGTAGATGAGCCACCACGACTTGCTGGGCCCAACAGGTTGTTACTTAGTTTAGACCCACGATTGGCGAGCTTAGGCCAATTCATTGAACCACCATGTCAGTTTTGGGCCAAAACCTACCCTTCCTTAGGCATATTTTCATGTAAACCAAAAATAAGAATATTAAGTCAAGTTCACCATTTATACTCAAATTTTACATTTCTTTTTTTTGTTAATTTATTTATTTTTTTCCCTTCCAATAGTAGCTTCGTACTAATTTTTATTTAGCTCATACGACAATTTCTTTGATACATCTTGGAGTACCCATTAAATACTAGGTGATTGATCTCTAGTCACCAAGGCGTCTTTTGGTATAACGGCTTAAAGTTTATTAAGGCTCTGAAGTTAAGTGTGCATACGCTAAGTCAATCCTAAGATAAGTGACTTCTTGAGAAATTATTGCACTAAAAGATAAAATCGTACAACATTCTACACTAAAGGGGACAATACCTCAATAAGAAGAATTCTGGTTGAGTTATTACAAGGTGATATTAGAGCATGATTTGTAGAGGCCTTAATATCCAACCAATCTATGGAAAAGGATTAAAAGTGAGATGGATAAAAGAATCAAGGCATTAACATAGATTTAGTAGATCAAAAGTAAGGATAGAGATGAAATTTAAGGCATGTCTAAGAGCATGGAACCAGATTTGATGAAATACATAAGAAGTAGCCTAAATTGAACAGAGTTTTAAGGAAAAGCCTTAAGCTAGTTGCTAGGAGTTTAATGAACTTGAGTAAATGTTGAGAAGAAAATTCTAGGAATTCACAAGGAAATGGTGTATTAAAGGAATTAAGCTGAAGTTTGAGGGGCATATAACGATTGGGATTAAGAAAGAAATGAATGGAGTCATGTTGTGAGTTAGAGATTAAAAATGTAGTAGTAAGAATTTATATATGAGGTGGTTTGGAGTAGCTAAATTAACTCAAAAGCTAAAGAATAGTTTCCTTGTATAGTAAGAATAGTACATGGAATGAGTTAAAAAGGTATACATTCAACTAACCACCATCTTAAGAAGAAAAATAAATGGATATAGCCTAAGATGTCATTAAACCAGTAGATATTCTTCATATACACCTTGGTGAACATGAGTAAGCTTGGAAAGGAATGACAAATCTATGACTCTTGTGTTTCTTTTATTCAATCCTCTAATAGCCATGACTCTTATGTCTCCGATGTTAAGTTTTCTATCTTTACCAATGATCCAATTATGTTATGTGACTTAAAAAACTAGTAATTGGTTAGTTCCTTCATATGACTTGTTAGTCCAAAGTTATGCTAGTCTTGTTAGATTCAAATCAAATCCAACTAAATCAAGTTATTTTCCATCTCATTTGTGTCTAAGTTAGTAAAAAACTCACATTTACCAAAGTCACTCTTTATTCTAATAGTGGAGGTATGATGCTTAGAGAGTTAAAGTATACATAAGTAAAGGGATTAGTCATATGTTACATTCCAAATGTTAATATAGATATGACTAACCCTGAATGAAGGTAAGAAACAAGATACATGCTAGGTGGGAAAAATTAAGTCATAAGTTGTTCGAAGATGGAATCTCAACTAAATTGAGGGTCAAAGGTTATGTCAGAATGTGTCCTATTAAGGAATCCCAAACTGGACGTAAGTTAAACCTTAGCTCAAAAAGTACTATAGCTAGGAATTATGAGAATGCATCAACTTAGAACCTAGGTTAAAATGTACAAGAAGTAAGGATTGAATATGAAATGATCTAAGATTTCAATAATCTATCTAGTTAGAAATAATATATAAAAGAACAAATGAATCTACCGTACCTTTGGGTTGTGTTACTATTAAAGATATTGAGAATATTATATGAATTGATGATAAATGTGTAGTACCAAAATGGCACACGTTCATACATGTATTAGAACAATTATTGCAAACTATGCTAAAATATTGATGAACACATGTTTTAGGTCAACTATTCACTAATCTCAACTAAAGGAACAAAAACTGAGCTTAAGTAGTCAATATGTCTTACTGGTTTTGAGTTCAAATTCTAAAACAACTTTCAAAATTAAAATGGCAATATAATTCCCCACTTCCAATATCTAGGACCATCATCTTTTCAATCAGCAGTTAGATATCCATGCATCAAAATAGTAGCAGTTACAGCAAGATCAACCAAGAGCTTGCCAAGCAACTAATTTGCAATTGAGCTTCAAATTCTTAAAAGATCCAAGCACAAGCCAAGTTAAAACTAGAAGCTTAATCTGCTGAGTATAGGCTTCACTATCACTAATTTTTCTTCTATTTGTTACAGGTAATGAAAATACTGTGTAAGAGGCTATGAGTGCTATTATGGATGATAGCCGTTGAACAATTCCAAAGCCAAGAATGACTTCAGCACAAAAGCAAGACAGTCAACACTACGGCAACCATCAATATTCTAGCAAGAATGATAAGATCAATTGAGACTCATTACGGCTGTGATAAAAAGAATTTGAGTGTTCATCATTCGTTACTCCCTCCATCACAGTCGTGATCAAGGGAGTGATTGAGACGGAACCTATTTTTGTACCTCTCCATCACAGCCGTGATCAAGGGAGTGACCGAAATGGAACCTATTTTTCTACCTATTTGTTACGGTCGTAACTCCACCTTAGAATTGCGTCGAGCAATTCTAACCCAAGACCAAGCAACTAAATTCACAAACATGAGCAACCCATACTTCTTCAATCTATGACAATAGCATGGCATCATAACAGTAGCTACATCAAACAGCAATTTTAGTTAAGCTTAATTTGTAGCATGCATGTGCTAACCAACCAAGTAGCTCTCCATGTAACCAGCAACATGCTCGAGAAGCTCCATACAACAGTGGCTCCCAACTAGAAATCGGCTTAACCAAGTAGCAGTGAAGCACAATTGAACTGAACTAACATGGTCTAAAGGCACACACTCAAGGGGTTCATTTCCAGAGCAAGTAACAGTTCAATTGACATAAAAGAGCCATTGAATGAAGAAAAAGTAATTGGAATTATATATGTTGATTTGCCTAGAGTTATATAGCATGTTCCAGTGTAGATGTTTCTTTCAAGTGCATCAAATATACAAGCCCAAAATGGAAAGAAACTGTCAGCCCATTATACTACTCTATAGCTTACGTAGATAGAAATCAACACAATATATTAGAAAGGCAAAGGACAACCCAAAAGAGGAAAGAAAAAGGACCATACGTGGAAATAAAAAGCAGTAGCTAGAGAATATAGTAGCAGGAGAGAGAAAGCCAGAACGAGAGAGAGAGCATATCAGCCGAAGATATAGAAGAACAAAGGACAAAAAGTAACAACTTAGGGATTTTTTATTTTTAGTTTTAGTAAAGACCAAAAACTTTATTTAGCATCCTTTTAACTTGATTATGTATTATTTAATTTCAGGACTCTAAATCTTTGTGTTCTAACTCGTTAGAGAACTACTCTGGATTCCAAATGAATCGGGATATGCCGATTATTGTATCAGGTTTCGAGATTGAATGTACCGATTGAGGTGTTTTCTTTTCCTTATCATTTCAATTTAAATATATCTTGATTCATTTGAGTTTTGCGATATGATTTAGCAACTAATGTAATTGGGTTTTGTATTGATGGATTCAATGAATTGAAGTGTTCATGTTTTATTTTGATGTCAATTTTGAATGTTTAGGTATTTTTCTATTGTGTTCAACGTCTAGTTGTTTAGCACGTGGCCATTATTTTTTTAGCTAAATAGAGTTATAGGATATCCACAAGGGTTTCAGGATATCCAGGAGGGTTTTGATAACTCGTGTTGAACATAGCTTGAATTTATAAAAAAGCTCGTTATAGGGATATGCGGGTTTTAATCAAATTCATGAACTCACGCACTTAATGTAGTTGGAAGTATGGTTTGGGTCATAAGGATATACTTAAACCATATTTCTAACTAGAATAATAAATTTGGTGTGAACGGATTATTATTTACTAGATAATTATAAATAAATTATCTTAATGAGTGAATTTATGCTATAATTAAAATTCTATTACTCTAAAAGATGGGCGAATTCTAGTGAGTTTAGTTAAATCCTTTGCAGTCAATTTCGAATATCGATTTAAGATATACCATTGATTCAAATGAGAATAGATTTATGAATCCTGGTTTGACCTCTTTATCTCTTATACTCGGGACCCTCATAGTACAACTAGAACATTTGGTTTAGTGTTTGTCTTGTTTTTTAGCTTTCACTCACTTTTAATTCAATTATTGGTAGCTTAGCTTAAGGAAAGACTTAGATAATTTAGTACTTAGCACTTAGCTCTCTATGGAATACAACATTGACTCACCGTTTGTACTACTTCCACAACTCGATACACTTGTCGGTTCACACACTCATGTTATCACTAAGTCAATTAACAATAGGGATAATATATCATAAGCTATTTTCTTGGGAATTCTAATGATAATTCCATTAAAGAAACATGTTCGACTCATAAAGCTATAAGATGGAAGAAAATGGAATAAAGATAAAAGTGATGGTCATTAACCTCAATAGAAATTAGTGAACGTTGATGTTTAAGCTAGTCAAAGGAACGTAATAAGAGCTAGATAGAAGCATCAGTTGAAATAATGGTTAGAGAATAACTTAGAAGCTTATTAGTCTTGTTATGAGAGGAGCATTATATGATGGTCAAAAGTAGATTATAGACTTTAAGGTGATGACCATGATGAAGGTATAACATGGTAAAGATGATAGGCTAGTTGTAGCATGAGACCAAATTCGAATGAAAGGGATTAGAGAAAGATTAGGAAAGTAGAAGATGTTGCAAAAAATGAAGCAAGGAATGTTTAGAACCAATTGTATTAAGATAATCATATAGAAGTTAAGTAGAAAATAAGAATAGCTTAATAATGATAAGCATAGAAATATATAAGGTAATGTAGAAATGTAAAGTAGCCAATGGCGAAGTGACTACGTTAAGTTCAAAGTACATAGGAGTTGAGATAGAAGATGAAATTATCCCTAGATTTGTAAAAATGAAAGTTTAAAAATTAAAGCAAAAGGTTTGAATAGCATAGGAAGTATTAGCAATCAAGTTAAGCAATAGGTTTACTGATGTTCTGACCCTAATTAAGTTGATGATTGTGATGTAAGAATCAAAGTTATACAGTGGAAGCATAATAATAAGATAAGATTCTATTATTCTAGAGTATGAAAGTTTCAAAAACGAAACTTTTTATTGCGGGATGGAACGTGAGACCTTAATCTTTGACTAACAATTGAGAACTTGAAATAACAATATACCCTTAATAAACATGAATTTAGAAAATATGACTTAGGAAATGAGGGAAATAAAGTGTTCATGAGTAGCACAAGTCACAAATACTATAATGCAATGTGACTATAGTTGCTTAGAATCGCTAGAGTTAGGGTTTTTGAAAAATATTTTCATAATCGAACAAATTTTAAATATAAGTTCATAAAAGTTAAAAAAAAAAGCACCTCTAATAAAGTTTATTTTGAAAAATAAAGTAGGCAAAATATTTAATGAAAACATAATTTTATCAGTATTGAATATTTTTACTGTAAACTTAAAATGCAAGACCAGAATGCAGCGACACTTTAAAAATAAAATTACTTGACTTACAATAATAATTAATTGGAGCAAATTGGAAGTGAAATAATTATATAAGTATCAAATGTATATGTATATACCTAAAATAAGGAAAATAGCAATATGTAATATACAAATATGCATAAATTAATATTTTAACTAAGTAAAATATACATATTCACAAAACAGGTGGAGATGTTAACAATGGTTAGGATTAGGTATGGCACACTTGTAAGGGATTAGAATAAAATTAGTTGTGAGCTTAAGGAGACATACCAACCTAGGAAAAAGGAGAAGAAGTGACAATTGTCATCCACAAAAACTCCTAACTGACCAAAACCCTCCTATAAATTCATAGAAAATTGGGAGAGAGCTTGGGGAAGTTGGAAAAAAATTAGAAACAAAAATTACAAAGAACTAGTGTAAACTGGGGGTTTTTCGGGTTTAGTAGTCTAAGCACAAACTAGAAATAAACCAAGATGATAGGGCAATAGTGAGGGCGGCACGTAAGCTGGTAGACACAACCAACACCCTTGATAGTAGTTGGAAAAGCTTGTACTGATGAATGTTAGGTTGTCCTTAATTTTTCCTTAAAATTCTAAAAATAGCAAACAAAGCTCAAAAATTATGATTTTTGGTTTTGTTAAGTAATTTTCCATGTATAATCCAAAAATGAAACCATATTTTTCAAATTCAAAGTGGAAATAGAGGTTCTTTAAGAAATCATGCCCAAAAACGAATTTTTAATCACTTTTTCAAAAGCTTAAGTGATGTTTTGATGTCAAAATTTTTATGCAACTACTACAAAGGGTCTACTTTAATTCTGTGTAAAATGTCTTTAAACTTAAGAAATAGTAGCTTTGACCTAGCTTGAATAGTATGCTATAAGTACCTAAGGAAGGAGATTTTATTAAGTATATTGATTTGTAAATGTTATATTACAGCTATAGTTTAGTTTTAGAATACTGAACTAGTTTAGTAGAATGTAGAAATAGAGGAGTTGATGTTGAAATTGGGTGATTTAATAATTTATATAGTCTTTTGCACAAGTTAGAAGTTGGGTCAAAACCTCAAGTAGATGAAAATGTGAAATAACTTGATATTCAAAAGCTAGGTTAGATGTTAACTCAATAGGTTAGCTAATTTTGTATATATATATGTATGTATGTATTCTTAAAACAATTCCTTATAACTCATATGTGTAGTTAGCCATATGGATAATTTAGGTTATGTACCAATAATAATATAACAATTGAACATTATATAAATGTTTTATTGAAATATCTTATTTTTAAATCAAAGTGAGGTAGTAAAGATATGGAATATAGTAATACTTATGTAATAGTTAAATTGGTTAAAAGTTGTGATAGAAGGTACGTTGGAAGAACCTCAGATAGAAAAGGTAAGCTAGAAAATTGATCAAAAAGGATCCTAGACAAAAGTTGTCATAAAAAGATTAACTCTAAGACCTAGACCCTAAGTGTAAGCACATTAGTAATCTCGCTTATATTTGACATATAACTAACTCGAGTGTCTTATGCATTTTGTTTTGGTGACGTAGGTTAGGAAGAGCCTCGAGAACAAGAGTAAGAGTTTGGGAAATTCGCTAAGTAGCCTTGGTAAGTGGATACTTGTGTATTAGAGTAGATTATATCTATTTATGCAACTTTCTAACTTACTTGGCTATGATTGTCTTGGTTGAGTTGTCTATAAGTGTTACATGTTGATTGATGAGATATGAAATGATTCCTAATCTCTTTTGTATATGTTTTTTGATAAATTATGCTTGGTTGGTGACTTTCATGATTTCAATTATCCTGTTGCTTGATTATAATTGTTTGTTGAAATCCTATTAACTTGGACAATAAGTTAAGTATTAATTACTAACTCTACCACCTTAGGTGTTTAACTAAATGAATCCCATAACAAGGTTCTAGAAAATGGAAAGTGTACATAAATTAAGATAAGATTGGACTAAAAGTAAATAAGTAAACTTGGTTGTTTTTGCTTAGATTTGCTTAGTATGTGATTAATGCATTCATGATATGGTATGAAAAGGACCTATAAGTAAAGTTTTCAAAAATTGAAATTTCGCTTGGCTAAGTTTCATTTTGAAAACCTAAGTTTTGCTAAGCAAGTAGTATAGCTATTAAAAGCTTGATTTTGTTAAGAAAACAACTTAGTTTATAAAAATTTGATTTTGAGCATATAGAAATCACATAGCTTCCACTAGGTTAAATTCTATTTTAGTATCTTGGATAAGTTATCTAGATGTCCAGGAGTGTCGACAAAATAGATGGGCTTGGGCTTAGGTTGGGGATAAGATATCAATGCTAAGGTATGTCACATACATAAGCATGGCACACATGTATAACATTTGCATTCCTTGGTTAGACTAAAGAGTATTGTGAATGAATTGAGGGATTACATATATGTTTGTGATATGATTATGCTTATACTGTTATTTGTTATCCATTCTCACTCAACTTATAGTAAGTTGAAAGGATAAGTTGTCTTATCATCAAGTCAAGAAAGAAGTTTAGATAGAATATCACAATGTACGAGTGAGAAGCCTTTAGAGCACTTGTTAGGGTAGTTTCTCTTGAGAAGTATCTAGCAATTGCAAGATTTGACTTAAGTTCTAGGAAGTGACAATTCAAGGAGTATCAACTTATCGCATATGGGTTTTAACATAGAGATTATAAATGTGATACGTAGGTTTACAATTGAAATCATGTATAAGAATATATGATTGTGATATTCTGAGCATAACTCACTATAATAAAAATTTCTACTATGGTTTATATTGTTAAATAAGACAAGATTTGAAAACAAGTGTTTTATGATGACAAATGATAGGTAAAATATAAGTTTTGTCTTATCCCTAACTCAAAGATTGCATAACAAGTCATCTTTGAGTACTAAAAGTTATGGAAAAAGTTTTAAGTAGACGCTTGAAAGGTGAGGCGTGTCCACTTTGGCGTATAATGCAACATAGTTTTGTCTTCTCATGTAGCAACTTCTCAGGAGGTCATTAATTCTAAAATTAACCTAACTTGAATATGCTTAACTTTAGATTTTCGACGAATTCCAAGCCATTACACTAAAAGGTGCCTCAATAATTAGAGTTCTATCCTCTAATATTTAAGGAGGTATTATAATCTACCCCCTAAAACTAACATCCTTGTTAATTTGGTTATATAAGTCTTGAACTACCACTAAGCAAGCACTCAACCCTTTTACTTAGTAGACTACCCTGATATCACCTTGCAATGACTTAATTGGAACTCTTCCCATCAAGGTATTGTTCACTTTAAGATAGAATGCCACAAGATTTTATCCTTTAATGTATTAACTTCCTAGGAGGTCACCCATTTGGGATTGACTTAGCTATATACCATAATTGTGGATAGAGGTAGCTATACTAATGTTATTTCTTAGTCCCTTGTGTAAAGGTTAGAATTGCTGACCTCTAAGCGCCCTTGACTTTATAAGTTACATTGGCTACATGACAAGGGTACTGTGCATGTTACCGAATAAGTATCTATACCTTTTTATGTTTGGAATGTTTATAAGGACAAAGTAGTGTGTAATGTCATCTCATGGGAGATTCAATTTGTTACTTAGAAGACCTTGGTTGTTTGATCAACGTATTACTCATGACGGATATAAAAACATCTATGCCTTTGTTAAGGAAGGAAGGAAGATTGTACTACAACCCTTGACACTAAGCCAAGTGAATGAGACCTATAATCAACTTACTCAACCTAGCAAGAAGAAGGCCCTAATAATGAGTCCCTAAGAGCTTCGAGTTATTGAGAAGGCCAATGAGCCTATTTTTTATTGATTAAGAGATTATTGGAGCTAAAAGACTTGGAAGATGAACTTGAAGAGCTTTAGATATTGATAGATGAATTTTTTGACTTGTTCCTTGAAGAGCTGCCTAAGGGACTACCCTTAATCCAAGGTATAGAACACTTTATTGATTTACAATTAGGCGCAGCCTTACCCAACTAACCTGCTTACAAAATGAATCTTGAGTAAGCTATTGAGTTGAATAGATAAGTAGACAAATTAGTTAAATGAGGCTATGTAAGAGAGAGCATGAGTTACTGTGTCATGCCATCTCTGCTTATCCCAAAGAAGAATGGTTTATGGCACATGCACATTGATAAATAAGCTATCAACTATATTACTATCAAGTATAGATATCCAATACTAAGACTCGATAACATGTTAGACGAGTTTCATGGCACCAAGATATTCTCAAAGATTGATTTGCGAAGTGGCTACCATCATATTTGCATGAAACCTGATAATGAGTGGAAAACTACATTCAAGACAAGGCATGGTCTCTACAAGTGATTAGTTATGCCATTCAAACTTACAAATGTGCCAAGCACATTTATGAGGCTTATAAACCATGTGATGTAGCCACTAAATTATTTCTTTCAGGCCAGGTGACTTAGGATGGATTTACCTCAACCGAGAGAGATTTTCGCACCTGAGACCAAGAAAACTATCTCTATGAGCTGATGGCCCATTTAAAGTCTTGAAGATGGTCAATCGCAATGCCTACTAGATTGAACTACTAGAGAACTATAGTATATCCCCCACCTTTAATGTGATAGATCTGATCCTTCACTTAGCTAAAGAAATTACAAAAGAACCTAGAGGAGAGTAACCACTAGAAGCCCATTCTTATTTGAGGACAAATCTTTCTAACCTCTAGGTAGATGATAGGAATTTACTCTTCAAACTAATCACCAGAAACTGAGCTAAGGGACTGTTAAGACTTGCTTGTTGTGTCTAAGCTTGAGAATTACTCAAAGGAGAAGATTCCATTATTAGCCTAGAACCATACCACCCCATTTAAATAGGGTTGAAGAACTAGCATGCCAAGCCAATTGAGCTAACAAGTAGATGTATCAACCTACCGATCAACCCTACCTATTACCAAGCTCTTACCATGATCTAGGTAGCATCCCAGTTGACCAACTTTAGGCTTTTGTTTGAGCTAAGTTATCGAGATACTCCAGCTAAAAAGGATCTAAATATCCTTTAGTGTATGAGCTTTGACCTAATCTAGACCAAATCTACCTAATTCTCAGACCCTCTCCTAACATCCCTCAAGCTTATTTCTATAAATGTAGAACTACCTTAAACTTTACACCAACAAGAACTACCTTCGTACAAATTATCCATCACCTAATGACATGTATTCTCAAACAATGTTCTAGAATGACTTTTTTGTACATTATGTTATTTTCTTTTTTTTTTTTACCCTTTTAAGAATGTTTTAAGAATCTTTTCTACATTATTCATTTCTGTCTTTTCCACATTTAGTGTAACCCTAGTTAAGGTCATATAAATACCTCACTTCCTTGTATGCAGATAAGTAACTTCATCATTATTGAATATAGATATTACTCTTTTGAGAGCACTTAACTGTATCTTCTCTCTTACCCTTAACTCTTATCTATTCCTTTAACAAGGATAGTGTTAAGTGACCCTATAGTTCAGATCGGTAAGTCACATCTGATGAATTATAGGCTTGGTGGATAGCATAATGAAGATCTAGATTTTTAGACCTAATGGACCGAGATTATCCAGATCTTCAAAAGATATTGATTTGATGCCACTAAAAAGATATAAGAAGGAAAGAAGAAAAAGATGTTCTTCTAGGATGCAGAGAGGATAATACAATGCTATGAGAATGGGGAACCAATTTTTTCTAGGAAAGAAGGTAAGTGTTAGAGCAATTGCCATGCTAAATAGAGCTACAAAAGGAAACTTGTTCTCGTGACTTTGTAGGGAGAATAATCGTCTTTGAGCTTTGCTTAGCATGAATCCCGTAAGTCATTTGTTTACCTCTCTTCAATTCTTAATATTGCTATCGTTTATTGCAAATATAGGTGCAGGCGACATTGATCCTACAAAGCTGTTAGTCCAAGCAAAGGCTAAAAAATAAAAGTTAGACAAACATGCAAGCATGAAGGTACCTACTACTTAGCTAGTAGCACCGAAAAAGGCCACACAAGAGAAGGTTGTGAAATATGCTGCTATTGATAAAAAGGTTATTCATCTTATTAAGAAAGGTCGATGTACTAAATAACCCAAAGCTGTAGAGACTACACTTGAAGCAATTCCCCTAACCAAGAACATTCCTTGGGAGGAAATGCCAAGAGACTCATGCTGAGAAATTAATGATAGTAGTGATGTCGAGGTCATTCATTATAGGGTTGTTAAAGGCCCATTAGGCCAGACAAATAATGAACCAGGTCCCATGAAGAGGAGTAGGAAGGAGCTTATAGGTCAGCTTCCATCCAAGAAATCTAAAACTTTGGACGAAAAGATGAAGGAAACCATAAGAAACAAAGCTCTCAATATTATTTATGCCGAGTTCATCACTAACCATAAGGTGGGCGAGTACTTTGTTTCATACTAGAGCCACAACATCCTACATATTGACTTAGCCCTGGGTAACAGGACAAAATCCCTAGCTTTAATGGAAGGAGTCATTCTCCTTAGGGATAAGTAGATTAAGAAGGACGTTGACAAGGTAGGTGGCTATAATAAAGCGTACATTGCCGCTAAATAATACAATGTAGGTACCAACCATTCTTTTTACTTACAGCATATGTTCTGTTGTTGACATAATATTTTCTGTATGTAGATTAGCAGCCGGGTTTTGACAGCTTTTGATGAAGCTAACAAAGAGATGAAGAAGGTAACATTTTCGTATAGATGTTAATGCTCTGTTGAGAACTAAACCTTACTTTGTCTTTGTCAACTTAATGTTGAAGGTTGAGGATACATATAATTCCTCAAAGGCTTAGACTGCTGTAGTTGAGAGCATGGGGATTAAGGCTAAGATAGAGGCCAAGAGGCATGAAGAAGAGCTAGAGGTTGAGAAGTTAGTGCATTCCTTAGTGGTAGATGAAGTCTTAGGCCTTAAGGCTAAGAGGGAGGAGCGGTACAAAGAGATTAAGGACTTGAAAGAGGAGCTTTGCAAGAAACGAGAGGAGTGTTGGGGGTTAGGTCAAACATTCAACTTGATGACCCACAAGGAGGACATGCTTAGGATGCGAATAAAAGAATTAGAGGACTTTGAATTGTAGTCTTATGTTGCTAAAATAGAAGAGGCAGCAAAGAAAAAGCCCTCTGTTGAGGTAGCATTAGAGATTGTTACTCTTAGTTAGTATATGAGAAACTGCTAAGGAAAAAAATCTTATAGGAGGCTCAATAGGTACAGGAAGAAATTTTGAAAGTTCACCATGACTATGACCTCTTATGTCTAGACTTTGTTGACATTGATGACAATAGTGTCAACAGTGGCTGAAGTGGAGACTAAGGGTCGTGATCAAGGTGACAATGAGGCTGATGTTGAAGCTCCTATTGAAGATGAAGAGAGATCATTGAAGGAGACCCCTTATGTTCACAAAGAGACATCTACTTGCTCCAAAACCCCCAATGCTGAAAAAAAAATAAGCTCTAAGAATCTCCCACCTTCTTCTAATCAAGATAATACCTTGCTCAACTAAAGAAAAGGAATGCTTTAGATCCTTGAATTTTCATTAATTTGTATTCAACACTCATTTATGCTGTATGAATTAATTATGGTCAGTGTGTTGACTATTTGTTGTAATATGTCATTCAGCATTTAAACACTTTGCCTTTGGTATGTTTCATTATCTATATAAATTACAAATCCTTGGCATGTTTTATTTCACACGCAATATGTTAGTTTCGGCACGTTTTATTTCACATGCAATATGTTAATTTTTAGCACGTTTTATTTCACGTGCAAAATGTTTGTTGCCTTTTCAAAGACAATGTTTGTTAGTTACATAGGACATAAACTAGTTTCTTTCTTTGAGTCATGAGATCACCTATAAGAAATAACAAAATTCATTCTTCAGCTTCTCGGCTTATATTAAAATAGAATTGACATTACTTACCAGTTTATAAAGTTCATTAACCATTGTAGGCTTGTAGGCTTGAACACATTAAATACTAATTTGTTCACTGTGTAACTAGAACTTAATAGTAATTCGTTAATCATAAAATGATGAGGAATAAAAATGAGTTGACATTGAAACTTGAAGTGAACATTCACATTTGAAACATAACGCAAGCCATCACCTTGCAATGCCTTAAATAGAAATAAACCATGACATCAAAAGGATTAATTAATTAAAATAAAGTTTAAATTCTTGGCATTCCATACTCAAGGGATGATTGTCCCATCCAACCTTTCTAGTTGATAGGCTCCCTTACCTACGACTTCCTAGATCCTGATAGGATCCTCCTATTTTGCGCTAAGTTTTCTTTGATTATCTCACATGCTAATTGCTTTCAATTTTCGACAAACCAAATCACCAGGTTGAAAGACCTTGTAATCCACCTTTTAGTTGTAATATTTGGTTGTCTTATGTTGATATGCAACCACTTTTTCCCTTACAACATCTCTAATTTCTTCAGTCGTATCTAAATTAGCTATAAGACCAACTTGGTTAACCATTGCATCAAAATTCTATGTACTTAGATTAGGTAGGTCCAATTCAATCAGCAATATGACTTTCAACCCATATGTTAGCTTGAAAGGCATTTCCCCTATTGAAGTCTTATATGCAGTCCTATACCCCCATAAAATGCCTTGAAATTCATTAGCCCATTTACTCTTTACTTGGTCAACTTTCCTCTTTAAACTATGCAAAACGATCTTGTTGATAGCTTCCACTTGCCCATTGGTCTGAAGGTGAGCCACCGACGAGTAATTTAGTTAAATGTCGTGTTTCTCACAAAATGCCCAAAATTTATCATTATCAAATTGTGGTCTATCATCAATGATTATCATAAATAGGACCCCTAAATCTTGATGCAATAAAGTTGAAAACAAATGCTTTCACCTTTTGTTTAGTGATTCTAGTTACCACTTCGAACTCTGGCCATTTTGTAAAATAATCCACGACAACTATGATGAATTGCCATTGGGTTATAGACTTTAGAAATGATCTGAGTATGTCTAATCTCCGTTGAGCAAAGGGCCATGGTCTAGTGAGGGAAGCTGTGAAGTTCAGTAAGAGGTGTATTGCTGGATGCCTCATGTCTTTGATACTGTGAACACTACTAAGCAGAGAATCTCCCATCTTCCTTCATAGTCAGCCAATAGTAGCTAAGTTGCAATACATAGATATATAAGGTTTGTCCCTTCACATGATTACAATGAATACCGTCGTATAATTCAGAAAGTACTTGTTGTACGTCCTTTGGTGGAAGGCAATGAAGATAAGGTTGAGATATGTTGCATTTGTACAACTAATCATCTATCAGTGTATAGTTTGTAGCCTGATAAATCAACCTTTAAGCCTCTTTTCTATCGTTAGGAAGGACATCGTCCTTCAAGTAATCAATGATTGGGTCCATCTAAGACTTTTCCTTTAGGTAGGGAGTCGATTTGCAACTCTGCCCAATAGTTTATAAGCTTTTATTGGGAAGATATTCATTAAAGAGCTTGTCATTCAAATTAAGGAGTGCCATATTGGCTAGTTTCAACAATTTGTCAACGGTAATGTTCCTACTTCTCAGTATTTTCTCCATCGAAGAGTAATAGAATTCTTCCATAAGTGCTTTTACTATCAATAAGTACTTGCTCATTATTTCTTCTTTTATCACATAAATTCCCTTTAGTTGTGAATCAGAGAAAACATCAACTTTCTTAGCACCAACCTCTTTCGCCAATTTGAGTCCAGTTATTAAGGCTTCATACTCAGCTTCATTGTTACTTGTTGGAAACCCAAATTTCAAAGCGTAATAAACTTTTACATTGTGGGGTCCTTGCAAAATTAGACTTGCTCCACATCCTTCTTTAGTAGAAGAGCCATCAACATATAGGTTCTATATTGGCTTCTCAGTCATCTCTACGTTATACTCTTTGTTAGTGAATTCGGCCACAAAATCTACTAACACTTGAGCTTTCAATGTCGTTATGGGTTTGTATTGCACACTGGAGGCACTTAGCTCTAAAGTGTATTTCATCATTCTCCTTAAGGAGTCTAGTTGTTGTAAAGCTTGCTGCAAAGGCTAATCTATTAGGACAACAATTTGATGTGCTTCGAAATATGGCTTTAACTTCTTACCAATAGAACCATAACCAATAGAAACTTCTTAATTTTTGTATATTTTTGTTTCAGTCCTTGTAAAATATGGCTCACATAACAAATCGGTCGATGTTTTCTGCCTTCTATTCAAATCAAGATAGAAGAAAGTGCTCGACTATTGCATGGGTATAGATAGAAATTTTCTTCTAGTATTGATGTCAAGAGAATTGGTGGTGACGTAAGGAACTCCTTTAAGCCACCAAAGTCTTTCTCACACTCATCCGTCCACTTGAAATCTTTCATATTCTTTAAGATTTTAAAGAATTTCGTACATCTATCGGCGCTTCTTGACACAAATCTGTTTAGGGCAGCTACTTACCCTGTTAACTCTTGAACTTCCTTTATCATACAGAGGGGCTTCATGTTCCAAATGGCATCAACCTTCCTTGGGTTTGCTTCAATGCTACCTCAAGTGACTATATATAAAAAATTTCTAGAAATAGTGCTAAAAACATACTTTTGTTGGTTTAGCTTCATATTGTACCTCCTTAAAGTATTAAACATCTCTTCAAGATCAACAAGATGCTAGCTTTCTGATGTGCTTTTCACTATCATGTTATTGACATATACCTTAACATTACAATGAATTTGGGGCTTAAACATCTTAGTGAGAAGTTGCTGATAAGTTGTATTAGTGCTTTTTAGATTGAAAGGCATCACTATGTAACAATACGTCCTATAGTTGGTGATGAATGATGTGTGAACCTCGTCCTCCTCATCCATTTTAATTTGATTGTAGCTAAAAAATGCATCCTTAAAGGATAGTAAGGCGTATCCAGCAATTGAATGAACTAATTGGTCTATTCTTGACAAAGGGAAACGGTCTTTGAGACAGGCCTTGCTCAAATCCGTAAAGTCTATTTACATACGCCATTTGTTGTTAGACTTCTTAACTAGCACATAGTTAGCTAGCCAAGTCGAATAAGGCTCTTCCCTAATGAACCCTACCTTAAGTAGCTTTTAAACTTCTTCTTCTATGGCTGTCTACCGTTCAGGAGTGAAATGCCTTTTTCTTTGGTGAATGACCTTCGCATTTAGATCGATATGAAGTTTGTGTGTTATAACATCTCTAAGGATACTCGACATATCTGAGGGGGCCCATGCAAAGATATTGACGTTATCCTATAAGAAATTAATCAAGCTTTGGTAAATGTCTATTGGCAATGGTTTCCTTATCTTAGATATCCTCCTTAGATCATTTCCCAATGGAATCTCTTCCATCTCTTCCTCAGTATTCTCTATGCCAATTGATTTTTTTTTTTTTATAGATAATTTTCAACTTGAAAGATTTCCTCTTAACATAACATCCTTATATATAGGGATCTTACCAGTTTTTTATCCCCTCTACACATACCAACTCTAGTAGGAGTAAGGAATTTGGCTTTGAGATGCGTAGTGGAAGGGATCGTACCGAATAAATGCTGACATGGCTGACTTGTGGTCATATTATATAGGGACCAACACTTGACTACAAGGAAATCTACCTTATCTTCCACAATATGTTCATTATCTCTAATCTAAATAGGGAGAGAGATTACTCCACTAATTCGAACGGGTTGATTATTGAAAGCATATAGATCATAGTCATAAGATCTCAATTGTGCCTTGATTTTAGGCCTCATCTAATCAAAAGAATGCTAAAAAGTGATATCTATCGAACTTCCAATATCAATCAGAATATTTTTTACCTCGAAGTTGGCAATTTTGGCACTAATTACCAGTACATCATTGTATGGTCTTTGAAAACCTTCAAAATCCTCTTCTAGGAAAGATATTGAATTGTCAACCTTGACCTTCTTGCCTTACACATTACAAATATAATATATGGTGTTAGTTGAGCCCAAAGAGCTAAACTAGCCTAAGGTGGAAGGTCTACCGACAATAGTATTTATTATACCATTTGGTGCTCTACTACTGCTTCCATCTTTCATATCCTTCGTAGCCTAAGAAGGCCATGTGACATTCTCTTGCTCATTACGTCTCCTTTGAGTTGGTTATTCCATGTTTTCAACATAGTGTGCAAGAAAATTGCTTAAATATCCTTGTTAGATTGCATCCTCGATTGCATTTTTGAGTTGGATAGACTTGTTAGTATTATGACCTCTATCATGTTGATTAAAATCATAGTATTTTTTTCATATTCCATCTTGAAGGATTTCCTCTCATTCTCTCTAGCCATTGCAATACGCCTCTTTGGCCTTGCACATCCATCAATATGTCCGTAATTAGACGATTAAGCGGCGTATGGACAAATATGTCAAGATGCATAGCCTCTTTTGCTCGGCATTGTATCCTTTCAAACATTGGTTGTCATTTGTTTTGAGTCAATCTTTGGCACTCTTCTTCGTGTCACCTTTCTAGTCTCCTTTACTCTAATCAGGCTCTCATCAAGCTTTAATGTTGTCTTCCTAATAGATGTACAAAGTTGCATTAGCCTTAAACTCGACAAAAGTTTTCAGCTTGTTTTTGGCTAGGGACTTAAAGAAGTCTCCATAGGGTTTTACACCATCAATGACTGGATTAAGGGCAACAATCATGTCTAGCTTTAGAATTTAGACCATTTCGTAGATAAATCTAGCTAAATAGTCCTTGATAAATTCATCTGATTTTTGCTTAATGGTGTTAAGAATGGAGGAATCCTTAATCGAAAGCTTACTTGTAAGGAAGTGTTGCAATAATACTTTTACTAAATCTTCAAAACATAAAATTATGTTTGGCTTCAATTGTTTAAACCATGTACTAGTCACATTCCTTAACATTGAAGGAAAAGCCCGGCAAGCTATGGCATCACTCAACCCGTGTAACTTAGCCGGTGTGCAGTATTATTCAAGATCATCTTTACGGCCTCTTATTCCACCATAAGTCTTAAATTGTAGCAACTTGAAGTGCTGTGGTATCACTTCATCCAATATTTCATGGATGAAAGGACTCCTCTTTATTTGGAATTGCTTACTCATTATAACAAGGGTGATAATATGTAAAGGTCCACCATTGTGCACCTGTTGTAGTTGTTTTCCCTTGTCACTTTTCTTAAGAGTAAGGGCCGAAGGTCAAAGCATAACTTCAGCTTGCTTTATTGGTAATTTGGGAGAATAGATTGAATCATCGCTATTCTCAACATTATTATTGCCATATTCTTAGGTTTAACTTAGGTAGACATTTCCATGGAGGAGATTAAGGATCTCGCCATGTTTTTTACTCAGTTCTTATCTTTCTTTTTTTTACTAAGTTAAGGGTAAGCAAAGTTGCTACAACTGAGCCAAACGTTGTTTGTCAGTATGCCTACTCCCCTACCCCTCCCTTCCTCCTCATGGTGATGGGGTGAAAAACCAATACCTGTTCATTTTGTTATTCTTATTCTTACCATGTGAGTGTGAAATGAAAAACAAACAACACCAAATGTTATTAGGTGATTTTAGGTTAAGACTTTGTTCCTGCAAAGAGAGAAAGAACTATAAGGTACCGGAGTTAGTCTAGTGTAACCACTTCAATATCTAAGTCAGTAAGTGTATTTAGAATTAGAGTAAATGAATTAGTATTGAGATAAGGGTCATAAGAGAGTTCTTACAATGCTTGCTCTTCATATTTATAGGTGAAAATCGAGTGTCATCAATAGTGAGACATGTAAAGATCTCATAATCAAACACATGCCTAAGATATAGGAATAGTGGACAGTTATATAGTGAGATTGTACTAGATCATAGCTGTTCACGCTAATTTCCAAAGTTCAAATAGGACGTGTTAACAAGTTAGGCTTCAAGGCCTACCAAATAGGTTGAGCTTCAGTCGGCATCAGTAGTAAACCAAGTCACTTGGCCTCTCATAAGCTTAGTAGACAAATAATATTATAAGGTGAAAACTGGCCGTCAACACCCTAGATCTTATAGGAGCCCTAACAATGGTACAAGAAAGTCTATTAGGTGTAGAATGAGCTTAAGATCTATAGAAGCTACATGAGAAAGTCATAGCATGAATTGTAAATTTTAATGAAAAGTAGCAATAGATCGATAGTTGAGGTATTAGATCTGTACACTTTGAACTAAGAGACTTACTATGGTTTCATCTTAGCAAAGAACAATTCTCACACCTAATAAAGAACAAGTTGTTTGATGAGTGGATGGTTTATTCAAAGTCTTAAAGAAGATTAACAACAATGCTTACCAAATTGACCTACCTAATGATTATAGTGTCTCCTCCATATTCAACATATCTAACATGATTCCACATTGAACCAAGGCAAATGATGCTACAAAAGATTCTCCAGATTTGTGTTCAAATCATCATGACCCCAACAAAGATGATAAGGATCAAGTCCATGGACTAATTACCCAAAGCTAACCTTGAGGCCTCTAAGGCTTAGTCTAGGGTAATCTAGCTAATTAACCAACTCCAGATGAGGTCTATCTTGTCTAAGGCCTTTCTCACTTCCTAAGACACGCTAACCTATCAATAAGCACTCCAAGCTCTCCTTGGCATAACCCAAGCAATTCCTAACCTTTGACCTAAGCTAACCCAAATCAACCAAGCTAACCATCCACTTGTTCCTACCCTATCCAAGCTATTTATAGTGGTTGCCAACCTGTTTAAGGGCTTATCAAGCCTATTCTACCTAAAATAGATCGAATATTCCTTTCTTTACACTTTTATCAAAACTCAAGGATGATTCCTCTAACATTTTTCTTTTCCTCTTTTGTCAATGTTTCCCTTTGTATACAAGGATACACATTTTAATTCCCTTAAATATTTATTCCCTTTTGTAATTTCCATATGTATGTAGACCCTAATTGGCTATGTATATAAGGGATCCTTTTGTCATAGTTGAAATGGTTGTCTTCCTCATTAGTTATAGAATATATTATTTCTCTTGAGATTCAATCTTATCTAATCCTTTAGCAAAAGTACTGAGAGTAACCCTATGATGGCATTTGTACATAATATCAAGTTCTAGTCTAACTTATGGAGGATTCAATGGTGCATAATATCCATTAGACAGCTTATTGATTACTAAACCCCAAATTGTCATTTCTATCTTGCTCTAACTATTAGTTCGTGTGAACACTGGATGCCTTCGTGTTTTTTACCTCAAGGCACATCATTAAGTGCTCCAAATTAATATATGGATTCTTGAATCTACGACTATTCATTAATTACTTTTGCTTCCTCTTATTCAATCAGTTCAACATATTTATTTCAATCGCATTTTCCATATGCTTAGCCTTTACATCATTCTTTAATTCAAACTTTACTTTTTCCTTCTTATTCCTTCTCATGGCATTTGAAACATTTGAAATTTAATCAATCTCACCTACATCAATAGAAGTTTGTCCTTGAACAAAGATAGGAGAGTATTGTTCTTATGTTGTAGTCTCTATTATTACCTCAACTAACTCTTTTCTAAGAGGATTCATCTGTAACCTTACAATCCTAGCTTCATTCAAACTCAGAGTAAATAGTTTAACCCTTTTTACAATCCTTTACAAGAAAATATACATCATGGGACTCATCATATGCTACTTGTCCATCACATGCCTAAGGGTTTCTAGGTGCTATACGAGATGTAGTAGGTATTACATCACAAATAATCTCATCAGAATATATGCCAAGAAATAAAATCGGTACCCTTACCTACTTAGTGATATAAGTTAATTCCTTGCTTTCCATCCATTGAATATAATAAGGTCGTAGATGTGCTATAGTTGGTAACTTTAATTTATTCACCATACCCTTAGTAATAATATTAACATAACTACTATGTTCAATTATGACAAGACACATCTCACCATAACACTACACTTAATATGAAACAAACTTTTTATCTGCTTCTCTCTAATAGAAGTACTAGCATCTAAATAAAAATTTACCACTATAGGAAAAATGCTCATCTTGTCCATATATTTAGAATTCATATCCTCATTATTGACCATAACCACCACATGAACTCCTAAATTCAAGGAATGTAGGAGAAGAAATTACATATACCCTACATGGACTTCAACTAGTTGTACAGTCCACCAATAGATTTGAAAGTTTCAAAATTAGATATTTATCAATAAAGTTGTCACCTTTATGTCTAGATCTATGAGATTGCCCTGTTATAACTCCAATCTAATCGCCTAACCATTGCTTTAATACCAAAATAATATCATTAGATTTCAAAGGGAAATCTATTTGTGTTATTTTTAAAATGAACTATCATCTAGGGTTTTGAAATTGAATATTTTTAGATTTTTGAATTAAAGAATATTGAAATTTAAAGGGAAATAAGCAATTGATAGTCTGGAATGCTGCAACTAAATTAATTGAACTTCTTTTTAATAAAAAAGAAAATGTTATTGATAAGTCAATCGGATGCCACAATTAGAATAAATAAAGAAGGTTTATTTGAATGCTACAATTTCAAGGAATTGATATGTTCAAGAAAAGACTGAGAAAGCTCTCTCTTTAAGTTTTTTATAAACAATATCCACTTATGACCAAAACTACTAACAAGAGTATTTATATGAAACACTAATAATCCTAAGGCAATTAGGTAATTAACTGCTAATAGAAAAATTAAAGCGCAAGCGTATAAATATAATAATATAAAAATCCTTAATGTTCTTAAATAATGGAAAATTAATAAATCTTCATAAATAATCGTTTGAGAAGGGGAATATGAACCTTGTTGGGACAACAAGCACAACAAATTCAAGGACAAAGTGATAAGTTCCAGAACTTTGTAACTGTGTCATCACAAAGGAATTTCTTGCAAGATGTGTTGATTGTTGGCATTGCAAGTCAATAAGATTACTTAGCCATTAAGTTGATTTAGGTGACATGTGCTATGTACTACTTCCTTAATGGGTGCTAGCTTACCATGATCTTCTTAGGAGCTTATTACCTCAAGCATATAGGAGATTGGATGATCTATGCTAGACCCCAAGGATGAATTTAAGCATAATTCAACATCAAGTAGCAATGTAAAAATTGAATCTTGTATATTTTTATATAAGATAAAGGAAAATAAAGATAGATATAAATAATCATCAATTGAATATTTAATCGATAATTAAACTTGAGGCATGAAATCCTGTTTCAATATTACTCATGATAACATAAATCAATAAAGAATGATTTCTAATACTTACCAATCAATCTAATAATAAGAATACACTTCAATAAATATTCTCAAAGATCAACAGATCTCTCAATAAAAATGAAGGTTTACAAACCTTAAAAGATGAATTTATAATATCAAAAGGTGGCTAACTCTATTATAAAGAAAGAAAATAATGTTTAAATACTAACATAATTGAATTGCATCATTTTAGATAAACTAAACCTAATAATAAAAAGATAAAATACATGTAATAAAAAAGTTATGTCATAACTCTAATTTAGTGTCTAGGTGCTCGTACTCAAACGTTTAGATGCTATTCAATTTTAAGCTTCCAATCACTTTCTGACTCCTAGCATTTGAATGGTGTGCTTTGTGGCATCTAAATGCTAATTGAAATCCACTTCCTTGCCTATTATGCTCTCCTCGATTACTCCTTAGATTGTTAGATCAATGTATGGCTTATTGGGTTGTGATTCACCCTCAAATATGAAAATCTTCTTCTCATCTGATGGAATCCCTTTCTTGTAAACAAACTATTCTAAATGATCTCTAAATTTCTCCTCATAACTCGAGCTTTATTTACCTCAAGAGGACTCATGGTGTAGTAATTTAATCTCCTTTCCATCCTTCACAAACTGTATGATTTATGGAACCTGTCAAATTTTACTTGACTATCTGACTACCATGTTCTTCCAAATAAGATATTTGTCATATCCATAGGTATCATGTTACATGCTACCTCGTCTACATATTCGATTATCATAAATGGTACCCTAACTCAATCATTCACCCATTATGGTCTTAGAGTTACTCAATCTCTGGCCTATGATTGTGAGCAAAAGTAGCTAAAACTAAACTTGCTAAACATCCTCCATTCACTATAAAAGAACATGATTTGTCCTTCATTTTTCCTTGAGTGTAAAATAAACTTCCCCACTGCTTGGCTCCTATGGAGTTGTTAATATCTATTCCCTATCGAGTCGCTAACATTATAGGTAATACTTCTCTAAAATCTCCATTAGTTCCATCCTTCTTATAATTAAATTGTGCCAATTTCTCATCAGCATCCACTACAACTTCTCCATTATCTTCATAAACCATTTCGTCGCTCTAATTACCATAACTCTACAATTTAAACATTAGGTTGCAAGATGTTTGTATTCCTGGCATTTAAAACATTAAACCTCTTTAGGTTTACATTGGGAACTTCTTGAACTTTGAGCCTTTTAATCAACACCCCCAACACATTTCCTCTTCTACTCAATTTTATCTATACGCTTGGAATAAGACTGTATAACCACTTTCTCACCTACGATGCCTCTATCTTTACGATTATTTTTAGAAAAGATATCTTTTAGAGGTGTCTATTTAGATGTTACTAGGTTCATGTGGACTTCTTTATGCCTTTGTCTCTCAACTTTAATCACCAATTGGATTACTTCTTCCAAGTTATTAAATTTGTAGAAGTCAATATTATTATGGATCTTAGGCCTCAATTTAAACAAGTATTTAGCAATAGCTGACTCAATAGACTCAAACCATCATATCTAATCAAAAGTGGCTCAAACTCCTTTATGTACTCCTCAATGCTCAAATTACCTTGTTTAATATTCTAGTACATTCATATTCAAATCTTGCTTGTAGTGTTCATCTACTTCATCTCCTTCCTAGAAGTAACATAACCCTCTCCATTTCTCCTCTTCTAAACTATTAAGTTTCTTCACCACACTACAACATAACTAGTAAATTCAAGCGCTGCTAATCTCACCTTCATCACCTTACCATACTTGTTGTCCTCATATAATTTTTCAACCTTATCCTCCTAATTAAAGCGTTCATCTATAGTACTCGTGCCATTAAATTTTGGGATTCAAATCTTGATAGTATCAAGCCCTAATAAGCCCTTACTACCTTGATAATGTGTGCCTAGATCCTAGGGATGAATCTAGGTATAATTCAACATCATTTAACAATATAATGATTGAATCTTTTTGTTTTTACATAAGATAATAGAAAATAAACATGGATATGGACAATTATTAGTTGACAATTCAATCAATTATTTAACTAGGGGTACTAAATCATATTTCAATATCACTCATGATAATAATAATCAATAAAGAAATATAATTACAATGACCAATAATACTCATGAATAAATGTAATTGTATGAACACACTCAAATAAGTGTTTACAAATATCAACGAATATCTCAATGAAAATAAAGGTTTACAACCTTAAAAGATGAATTTATAATGTTAAAAGGTTGCTAGCTCTATCACAATGAAAGGGAATAATGCTTAAATACTAACCTTAGTTAAATAATAAAGTTGTACACGAACTAAACCTAATAATAAAAAGATAAACAAAATCAATGAAAGTTGCTTTGTAAGTTGAAGTTGGCATCGAGATGCTAGCATTGTGGCATTTAGATGCTATTCAATTTTGAGCTTCAATTCACTTTCTAACTCCAACATGTGATTTTTTTTTTCTTTTTCCATTCATAGGTATAGACATATGAAATGGTTTATGCTATCATGTAACAATTTAACTTAGTTATATATATTGTAAAACATTAGTATGTTCTTAGGAGCTTCAATTATGTATTGATATTATCTCAAATGCAACAATGAACAACATTTTTCAAGTTCATTTCTTTTTCATTTTAACAATACGTATTGATATTGTTATAGTGATTGTTCTTTATGTACTAATGTCCTCCATGAGGTTCTTGTTGGAAAGTATTTTTTGTACCTAAGGAAAATGATAAACTTGATCAATAACAAATGTTGAAGTTGCTATAGTAATCCTAGTGAGAATTTGTTTTCCAATATATTAAATTTGTACTTAGAAATCACATACTCCAATTTTTTGTGTTTTAAACCTTTTTATGGTTATGTGATGACAAAGACGCTATATAGGCCTAAAGCGTAACACTTTCACTATCAAAATAGTGCAAGGAACACAAATATTGTGAGTCATTTCTCATTTAGTTTTCCACAACGGTATAAATATTAGAACACATAAAAATAAGCTTTAAAGTGGTTTAGAACACAAAAAATAACACAATCTTAAAAAAGTCTTCTCATTCTCAATGAAAGCTACATAGTTAGATAGCAAAGAAGCTTTCAAGTGAAATTGACAAGGATAACAATAGTATTTAGATTCACTTCCACTTCAAGTGATGTAGAATAAAAATCCAAAAAATCTTTAAAATGAAGCTAAGTTAGATTAGAAAATTTTTTAGCCATCATTCATAAAGCATTTAGATTGAATGAAATTACCCCCTCATGTAATAATTAATAATTTATAAAAAGGAGTTATTTAGTGTATATTTTAACCCTACCTTTTCAACCTACCAAGCTTTTGTTGAATTAATAATAATCTTAACTCCATAAAATTATAAAAACTTAGTCATGTTGTCAACATTTATAAACCATATTTTTAAATAGTGAAATATAATGTATCAAATAAGTAGAAAAAATATGATAAGTTGGAGATTAAATGTACTACACTAAATGCACCAATTATAACCATAGTGACTAGAAAATGTATAAAAAAATGGTCCATAAATCCAGTTTGCATCAATTGAAATCCTAAGTAGCTAGATGTCAATAATAATAGCTAGAAAAGGAAAAGACTAATAATTTGTTATGTTTACTTGAAGAACAATTGGATATATATGTTATGCAACTACCCAAAGAGATGGCAAAGGAAAGAAAATAGTAAAAAAACCTATTAGACCATATATTGGTATAGTATTGATGTTAGAAGACCACCAAGACTTATAAGAAAAAAATACGATTCCCATGACATAGGAAATAGAACTACAAGAACAAAGCTTGCATTGAGGCCTCCAAAGCTTTAAAAAGAAATATTACTCTATTATCTACCTTGTTTGGAAAACACAATTATAAATTTGTTGATTTGATGCAGTTAGCATCAACCCAAATTCACAAATTGAAATCTATGTCCAAGAAAGTAATGGCATTACATTAACATATCATATTACTCTTAAATCTACAATAAATGAGTTGCTTGTACCCTTCTTTCTTCTATATTAGTAAAAACTAGGTCATGCATTAACCTATTATTAGTCCTAATAAACAATCAAGAGGGGGGGTGGGGTTTGGGGTGTGAGAGGTAGAGGTGGGTAGGGGTTTGAATTGATTACTGTAGAATTTCAATAGTTAACCAATTTTTACTTCTTAATGTCCAATAATACATACATTTACTAAACTTGTTCTTAATTTCTTCTACATCAGAAATATTAGCAAATTTAGATAAGAAATTTGTGTATGAGAGCGTTACTTAACAATTTTAACTCTTAAGTAGATTAACACATGAAACATGCTTTTGATCCTGAGCTTAATCTGATAAACTATATAGTGCATAATCATTCAAGTAATATATCACAAAAACAATAAATAAATTGTGAATAAATAAAAAGTGATGGGATCAAAAAATCAAGCTATCATATATAGTAGTTTCGCCACGTGCATTAGTCCACTCTTCTAACCTACAACCAAGAATCAAGTACTCCACAACCTAAATTCTACTATTTGAAGAAAACATTACACAAAGTTCAACAATTTCCAATATTTTGCCTTGCCTATATGTTCCAAGTCTATAGAATCTCCCTCCTAAATTCTCTCAAATAATAACCTATTAATTTTTAAGAGGTTAATAACTCCTTTAACGATTACAATAGATTTCTTCATACTTTTGCACAATACTTAGTAAAATAAATTTCTCAAGTTTTGAGCTATATCTCTCCAATCACATAAATGTTTGTGAGCTCAGCTAAATCATAATATGACAAAAACTTGTATAGCTCTTTTTCTTTAGTTTTTTGCTTCTTCTCTCTCTTTTTCTTATTTTTCTAGCTACATGTTTCATAGATCATTTCTCCTTTAAATAGTTGTGGTTTTTAACATTCAAATGTTCTTAATATGGCAGTTGTTGTTATATAGTCATTGCATCTTTAAATCTTTTGTGATCTTGCTGCTTTAATGTTTTTAATGACATTCATTTGTCATGTGATACTTTCCTTATAGTTTTTTCATATACTTCGAAACTTGTATTAGTTCGTTGTATCACACTATTTTGAAAACTTTATAAGTATGCATATGTATCCCTTGACTTGACCAGAAATATTACCCAAGTATATCTACATGATACTAGGTCTTAAATGTTCTTATTATAATAAGATTCTAATCACTTTTTGCTTACAAAACATCTTCTATGCTTTTGGTAAATCTATTAAGTTCTTTACTTTTTATAAGAATTATTTTTGGATTAGCTCTTTTCTCTTCTCCCTTCATTAGAAAATAATATCACTTATTCTATTAGTTGTTGTATGTTTTGAATCAATGTCCACTGCTACTGCTTGTTTTCTAGTTTCCAGTTCTTCATATAACTTCTAATTTTGTCACATTTTCATCATTTGACTCAAGTATCTTTAAAAATATGATTCTATGTTCTACACACTGGGTAACTTGATTACTAATTATAAGATATCTTTAATTCATTTCAACATATATTTTTAATCATCAAAATTTTTTTAATTCATAGTTTATCATTAAAAATTCTTTCATCCGAGTTCTTGTATCAATAATCTCCCCCTTTTTTATTTACAAAATATTTGTCATCTTTATCAAAAAATAATCAAGCCAATGTATGTAATATTCAATTTTGATCAGCCATCTCTTATTTTGCTAAAAAATGTTCTTATATGATATGTGCTTGTGTTCAATGTTATCTCCCCATATATGAGTACTACCTTTTGAATTCAATTTTTTTTTTTTCATAAATTTACAAATTGTGTAACTTTAAACTTTATTTTTGTATATTTCCTTATATCTCCCCTTTTATATTTCATTTCAACCAAAGATTTAATAAATCATTTTTCGTACATCTTTGTCTTGTACTTTTCACATCTTTCTCACCTTTTTCTCATTTTTCTCCTTCTTTTGGTTATCATAAAAAATAACGGGCTTATAAAAAAAATATTTTGTACTTTATTTCTACATTCACCCTTACTAAATTTATGAGAGTTCTAATATCTTTCTTTAATATTGATATCAGGTTATGTTTAACATATAGAGCTAATATGTCATATTCATCATGTTATGCCAAAATACTAAATATATCATTTAGAGTCATTCATCAGAATAATCATTCAATCAAAACTTTTCATAATGGGTTTTGATATAATTCCTCTACAGAGAGTTCATTAGATATGTTTCCAAATATGAGAGCATAAACATTTCAAGCTCTATTTTTAGGATTACTATTATAATTTATTCCTGCATAAAAATGATTAGTAAATTTGATCATAAATCTAATCACTTTGAGACTTTTCCCTACAATTTAGATCAAGTGTAACATGTTTAAGTAATTCTTACAATTCATTCTTTCATAATCACTTCAAGTATATAGTAATCATTTTAGATATGTTAGAATTACAAATTCTAAAAACTTTTGTTTTTGCATAGAAATGTTAGTTGCAATATAAATTCTCTTTAACTTACTAAACTATAGGATTCGTTCTTTATATTCCCTACAAGAGTTCTTCGTTTAAAAACATAATTCATAATTTTTAAAAACAATTCATCAAACATCATATCAAAACCTTCAATGTGTATCTTCAGTCACAAAGATAAATGTCTTTCAGTCTGACTATAGTGGTAGTGGTAATCTAAATAACACATCTTCATTAGGAAACCTCTCACTTGCTTTAACTTTAAGTAGATGTTTGATACTGTTGACATTCTTTTTCATAAGTTCAAGTCTTTTAGGAAAGTTGATTCATAAGAATTATTTATTGAAATCACAAAAATCATTATTAAGATCTTAACGGTTTTGTCTAGCTCTTATGCTTCCTTATTCTTTTCATAAAGTTCTAAAGAAAGTTTAAGTTCTTGTAAGTTTGTTTCAATATTTCCTAAAGGCTTTCTAGTCTTGAATTCTCCACCAATAATGATTCTACTCATCTTTAGATCATCCAGTATGTCATGTGTTGAGTTCTCTCATAAATGTTTTGATAATAACAAAAAGAGTAAAGATATCTAACAAGTTTATTAAGTGTGCAAATAATTAAATAAGAGATAAGAGTTTTGTCTTAGTATTGATTTTGAAAATTAGAACCAAATTCAAAGATAAATTCAGAACCTCAAGTACAATATCAAAAATTACAACGCTGAGTATTTTGAGAAGTATTTTAGGCTTATAAGTGTTTGAAGGTCTAGCTTAACTTGTTGGATATATTTAGGTAGTGTATCAAGTATATTCCACAAAGTTAGCTAATTAAATCTACGAGAATTAAGTTGGAATTGATATGTTTATTTTGATGATAAAGCTTGATTATATATGATATTTCATAACAGTGGGTAGATTTTATTGAAGGCATTTTTGTCATAGCTTTCATGAGATTCTTGAAGTATAATTATCAACATATATGGAGAATCTTAAGGAGTTTAATTTATATTTTATTTGAATTCAAAACAAGAAAGGATAAGTATATATGCGAGAAGATATATTGGGATAAGGATGAACTTTATTTTGTTGATGCATATTTTTATTATATTCAAAGGAGCTGTTATACAAATATTTTCGAAGCATATTTAATCAATTATACCAAACTTGCATACTTAAGAGCAAGATAATAGCAAGATTATTCTAGAAGCTTCAAGACTCAAACATTTAAATGCATCAAGCAGCAAGATTTGCTCCTAAATCTTAGGAGATATTTATTTTCAAACAAGATTGAATTTTCAAGTATTATATTGAAGAAACATGGAAAGAAACCAGGATAATTGTTCAAGAGTACTTAGAGATTTCTTCAAATAAAAGAGCAGTAGTACAACGTTCAAATTGAATTCAACTTCGAGTGTGATTTGGCTTCCACATTTTAAGGGACCACGTCCATCAACGGCTAAGTTAAGATTCTTTCAAAGCTATCAAGAATTATCTAAGATTTAGGAAAGAGACATTGTATTAGAAGATATAAAAGGAGATAAGTTCAAATTTTTTGAGATAGATATTATCACATCAAAGTTGCATACATTTTCTGAAGGCTTCATGTTTGAGAAAATTCAAAACCACATTTGGAATCTAATTCATAGACAACTTGTCATTTTAGTTTTATATTATGATTTTATCTAGTACTTTAATTGAGAGGATCATTGTGTTCAGTCCTTATTGTTATTGTAAACACAATTATCTGTGTGGTAGGCTTTGTGCTAGAGGAGAGAATGAAATTTCTATAGATTTATGTGTAGACAAGAGTAGCTTAGTGAGATAGAGTAGAAAGGCTTGTAATTGTTTCTCTCTTATTGAAAATAATGAAACATAGATAGTGAAACGACACCAATGTAGATAACTGAGTCCCAACAGTAGAGGTAAAAGAGTGTAGTAGGCATAAGGCCAAAGTACTATAAATCTCTTCTCTGATCTTCTCTTCCCTATTCTCTCTTTACTTCGTATTTTTATTTTTTATCATATATTGTTTCACCTCTAATCTTACTTAAATAATGAAAGGGGACATTTTAAATCTAGTTTTACAAAAAAGTTTCAAACTTTTAAGTAATTAATTCAAACCCTCCTTCTTAGTTTCTTTTGAGACCTACATTATGTACTTCCCTTATTATGCTGTTCATCTTCTTTATCATTTTCTTCTTTTCTTTTATGTACAATCTTCAATGCTTCTGTATAATTCCTATGAAAATATTTCCTTGGTACATTAATATATTAACATCAATAGATTTTGTTCCTTCTCCATTGCTTTATCATAAGAATGTGTAATCTATCTTTGTTTTGCCACAACCTTTCATTTGCAGTAACCTTTCAATGCATAACAATTAAACATGAAATTAATGGTAGACAGCTTTTCAATTACTATGAACTTTTCAATTGCAATTGAATATGGAATTAATAAATTCCATATCCTTTCAATTGCCACAAACTTTATACTAGCAATTGAACATGGAATCAATAAATTCCATCTACGTTTACATAAAAAAGGTAATAATAAAATACATAACCTTTAAAAAGTATTTAACCATAAATATATTCTATTTGGTAAAATAAATTACTTCCAATTTATTATTTTGCATCAATTCGTTCTAGCTTTGAAATAAATATTGACCTTGTCAAAAACTTTGTTCCCATTAATCATACTATAGTGTGAGACCTTTTAGATTTCTTTATACAAAGGTAATGTCTATTTAAATACAAACCAAGATAACTGTCTAGTAATAGTTATTGGTCATCTAACATAATAGAAAAGGTGTAAATGAGAAACTGTTATGAACCGATTAATGCATAATCAAATCTCTTCAGTAAATTATATCCCAATTAAACCATTACATATCATGTCATCAATGTTTAATTATTTTACTTAGTTTCCAAGATAAAATAAACTTAATAATACTTGTCATGACCACAAGTCACTATTATGTCAAACAGTAACCTTAGATATCAACTCCTTAATCCAAGAGAGTAATGAATTCTATCTTGATTCATTACTATCCTCTTTATATTTCATGTCATACCCAATAACCATATTATTTGCAATCTAAATAAAAACTGTGTTTAATGGCATCAAAGTACAACATTCCATATATAGAATACATGAAGGTCTTAAGTCTAGGAACTATTTACGCACATTCATATATAGGAGGACTAATGACATTAAACATGTGGTTTCCTCTATTGGCAAGTCATGTCCAGTATATCCACTTAACTTTAGGCACTCACTTATATAACTCAGATATCTTTCCTCAATTTAGTAAGAATGACCTTAGCTATACAACATATTGATCTAAATATACATGTCCCCTCTAAAAATTTATCTAACTAAGGACAACTTTTAGATAATATGATGTCATGGAATCTCATTGATAATACACATTTATTATAATTCTATACATACTCTAATTATCTATGGGACTTTATTATAAAATATATACCCGTAAAAAAATATATAAATATAATAAATACTTGTTTTTTATAAATAATATTCACAAATACATTGAAAGTTTCTTGGCACATTATGCACCAATTACAACATACCCATAATAGAGTGCTAATAATACTTTTTCTTGATCAAGAGCTATAATCTTAGTCTCTTCGGAATTTGGTCACAAGCATTTAAGCACTATTATATGAAGTATCCCAATTTCAATTAGAAAATTCCAAATGCAAGGCTCCTTAGTTGAACATTCAAATGCTTCTCCATCATTTATTTTGATAAATAATGAAATACTAGGCTAATACTCAAGATGGGTTGAATTAAATGTTAATTACAAATTTTTACTTCACTTTGAATTTATGCAATAAATGTAATAAAATATCTAAATTTGATAATAGAACAGCAATAATAAACGTGAAATTTAAATGAAATAGAGATAAAGAAGATTAAGCTATGATAGAACATGGAGGTTAGACTACCCCCTACTCTCCATGGACACTAATTGCCTCCACTTGATGACTTCATGCAATTTTATTAATCACTAACAACACAATGCTCTCAAAGATCTTACACCAACTCTTAAGTACAAACAATCACAATACATGATGCAATCACGATTTCAATTTCACTAGTGTAGTGCTTTTATTTGAGAAACTTTGCAAGTAAGAAAACCTTTGCGCTATGCCATTAAATATCTCTTAAAGGAGATAGCAAAATGAAGCTTAAAGATAGAGTACAAATGATGAGAATAATTTCATAAAATGCAAGAATTTGTAGAAGAATTTCAATTCTCTAACTCTCTTTAATGGGTAGTTGAATATTTATGAGCTTGCACAAATTTCTTCTCATTATCTACATTTAATGCTCATAATGGCTAGTTTCTTTCATTTACCAATCGATTACTAGACAAGCTACTAATCAATCGATAGTCCAAAGTCACTAGTGTTGAATCCTCTTTCAATCGAACACTTAGGCAGCTACTAATCTTTAAAGAGAGCTTAGACAATTCCAATGAGTAAAACCAAGTACGGATTGATCATCATAAAACCTATTGATCAATTAGGAGCACAAAACATGTTTTTTGATAATCTTATACCAATTAATTGGTGTTGGCACTACCATCAATCAATAAACTCTACTACCTTCTAATAAGCTTCTGATTGCTATGACAAACAAAACCTCCAACACAAAAAGAAGATAGAAGCCAAAATGTATATGTTCCTCAAAGTTTTGTCCACAAATCATTATAATATACTTAATGATACAGATTGCCAAGAAAAGGATGATACACAGCAATCGATATCACATGAGCTAAAAGGCTAGGTTCGAACCACAAGATGGTTCGAAGGATAAATGGAATTCGAAGGTTAAGCAAGGGATCCTCGTGCATTGACAATAGATATGACTTACTTACGCCTCATACAAGCTCGAACTATATTTAATATGATGAACAAATATAAAACGAGCTTGCTTGTTACTAGTCCATGCTCAATGGCCTAGATAAGAGCTCTTCAAGGTCTCAATCCTCATTAAGAAAACACAAGCTCAAGAAGAAGGAAGGTTAAAATGTTTGAAGTTCAATGTCACTATTCTAATTGATGTGACTATTACAAATTACAAATATTTATATAGCCCAATTAAGGCAAGTCCTAGATATACGTAAATTACAAAAAGGATTCCTACTAAAAAAAAGTAAAAGGGAATAGATTATAAGGGTAAAGTTATAAATAACCAAAAGAATATTTTGTTACAAAAGGATAGTACAGATATCAAAAAATGATACACGTGTTAACTGTCCAGTCTGTGGTGCCATTGGTACTTCTTGTTGAGCAAAGTTGATTTTAAGTAAAGTTCGTTAGGTCAGATACTCAACAACTCAATTATAAAAGGGTTAGTTTAGTGGACGAACATTCTTCGGCTCAACCTGAGTTGGTTGGACTAAAAGTGGGCAACTCGACCTTAGAAGCATGTTGGCTTGGCTATATGCAGATTCAATGCTGGCCCTTAGCGTGGCAATAAGTGGTCAACTTAGTAACAGATTAAGCACCCTAAAAACCTTCTTAATGAGATAAGGAGAGGTTAGAGCAAAGTACCTCAGTGGTTCACGATGGAAAATATAATGTTCTTTAGGGCTCAACTCTTGTTGGACAACTCAACAAACCATATGGGCAAGTCCTTGAGCTTAAGAGCGAGTGATTGGTCCGTAATCCCTATCATCCCCTTCCAGCTATTTGAGATTTAAGATCAAATCTGGCTCAGCTGATTATTGCTCATCTTTAGGGACATACAAATGGAGGTTGGTGACATTAAAGAAGACAGAGACCCCATAGTCTTCAGGTAATTCAATCCTATAGGCATTAGGATTACTCCTTTCAAGCATTCTTAAGGTCTATCAACTCTAGGAGACAACTTAGTCTTCCTCAAACATAGAAATCAATCTTTACTGAAGTGGACCCTAACTAAATCACCAAGTTGAAATTCTTTGTTTTTTCTTCCTTTACCTCGCCTCTCAAGTGTAGTGGTAGCTCGACTCAACTATTCTATGACCTTTTGGTATATGGCTTTAATGGCCTCAAATCTTTCTACAACTGGTTGATGTTCAGTTTGGCTTGGAAGGGGTACCTAATCCAATGGAAGCTCAAGGTTGAATCCATAGGTGATCTCAAATGGCGACATGCTCGTAGCATTGTGGATGGTCTTGTTGTAAGCAAACTCAATTATAGGGAGACATTGATCCTAATTAGTCATGTTCTAACCAACAGCAACTTGAAGTAGAGTTCCCACTATCCTATTGATAGCTTCAATCTATCCATTTGTCTATAGATAGCAGGACTTACTAAATAATAGTTAGGTTCCCATTTGCTTCCATAAAGTTCTCTAAAAGTCGCTTATGAATTTTAGGTCTCAATCTAAACCAATGGTCCTAAGCACTCTATAAAGCTTGACTATCTCCTATAAGAAAAGAGAAGAAATAGCCAATGCATTGTTAGTTTTTAAAAAGGGCACGAAGTGTACCAGCTTACTAAATCGGTCCACGACTACCATGATAGGGTCCTTCTCTCGGGATGTCTTTGATAGTTCTAACATAAAGTCTATGCTCAACTCAAACCATGGTTTGGTTGGGAACGACAATGGTAAATATTGTCCTTACTAGGCTTAACTCTGCCCTTTCATAGGTAGTACATCTTTCTAGTATAGCTTGGACATCTCTCATCATCCTTAGCCAAAAGAATCTAGAGGATAGTACCTCATGAGTTCAATGCTTCCCAAAATATCCAGATAATACTCCACCATGTGCCTTATGCACTAACAATTTTAGCATAGAATAGGTAAGGATACATAATCTCCTCTTTCTGAACAAGTATCCATCTTCCTTATGATAGTCATCAAGTGTTCAACTTTCTTCACATTTAGCATAGATCGGACCAAAATGTGGACCCTTAGCATACAAATCGTTAATCATAGAGAAACTAAGTAACTTGGTCTATGGCTCAGTCAAGAGGGAACGTCATCTCGATAGGGCATTAGCCACTACATTATTGTTGCCATTCTTGTACTTAATGACATAAGAAAATCCCTCCATGAATTCTACCCACTTGGCTTGTCTCTAGGACAACTTAAGCTAGCTTTTCATATATATCAAAGATTTATGATCAATGTAGATAAAAAATTCTTTGGGTAACAAGTAATGTCGCTAGACAATCAAAGCTCAAATTAAGGACTAGAACTCCTTATCATACATAGAGTACTTTCATATAGCTCCTCTAAGTTTTTCATTAAAGTAAGCAATAGGTTAGCCCTCCTACACCAATGCAGCACCTATGCTTAGTCCAAATGCTTTATACTCCACTTCAAATGCTTTGTTAAAGCTCGCTAGAGCTAAGATAGGGCCGATAGTGGGTTTCTCTTTCACCTCTTCAAAACTCTTCTATTCCTTCTCTCTCTACCTAAAGTTTATATTTTTCTTCAATAGCTTGGTGAGTAGGGTCATAATAGTATTGAAAGTCCTTATAAATCGATGATAAAATGATGTTAGGTCATAGAAGCTTCAAACCTCAGTTGAGCAGGTTAGCATAAGCCATTTGGTAATTGCTCTTACCTTCTCATCATCAACTTATATACCACCACCACTCACAACAAATCCTAGAAAGATTACTTCAAGTTAGCATAAGTCACATTTCTTTAGATTAGCATAAAGCTTCTTAGTTCGGAGTTTTGAGAAAACTGCTCAGAGGTGCTCATAGTAAGTCTCCAAATAGAGACTGTAGATAAGAATATCATTGAAATATACAATAGCAAACTCTCCAATGAATTCTCGGAGCACATATTTCATCGGTCTCATGAATGTACTCGGGGCATTTGATAAGCCAAATAGCATTACAAGCCATTCATACAATCCATGGTGAGTCTTAAATGCAATCTTTCACTCATTTCCCTTTCTCATTTGAATACGATGATATCTAAATTTGAGGTTAATCTTGGAGAATATTCTTACTCCATCGATTCATCAAGCATGTCATCAAGCCTTAGTGTAGGGTACCTATACTTGATGGTAATGTAATTGATTTCTTAACTATTCACACATATCCTCTATGTCCCATCTTCCTTTGGCACTAATAAAGCTAGTATGGTACATGGTCTTAGGCACTCTCATACATAGCCTCTCTTAATCAACTTGTCTACTCACCTCTACAGCTTGGCAGCTTGTCTTGTTTAGCAGAACGGCTTTTGGCTGTAAGTCTATCGCATGTTCAATGTCTCAAATGGGAAGAAGACCTTCTGGTAGTTTACCTAAGAACAGGTTGGCAAATTCTTCTAGTAGAGACTTTACCTCAGCAAGTAGCAGTTCTTCTTCTAACCCTCTTATCTCAAGCAACCTTTTGACTAGCAGGTAGATTGGCTCTTCAAGCTTCATCTCTCTTTTCAACTTAACTCGGGTCATTACCAAAGCCTCTTTCTTCAAAACTTGATTCAATTGAGCCTAAATATTTTTAACTTGTTCAACACTCATTAAGCTTAACTTTACCTTTCCTACCCTAGTGCTTTAGAGAACATGTATTCTTCCATCCATCATATACTACATTCTAGTCAAACATCCATGGTCGTCCAAGAAGAATATGCAACACATTCATGGGTAACACATCATAAAGTACTTCATCTTGATAATTTCCAATACTGATTGGCACAATCACTTGTTTATTTACTTATAAGGCTCATTTATCACTAAACTAGTGCAATTTATAAGGTTTAGGGTGGGGCTTAGTCAGTAAGTTTAGTTGCTAGACGATGAATGCGGATTCTACATTGGTGTAACTGCCACAATCAACAAACAATGCACACAACAATCCACTCACCTTATAGCCAATGTAGAATAAATTCTCTTTCTATTCATCTTCTTGTGTTGGGCTTACACTTACTACTCGCCTTAGTACCATGGCCAGAAGCATGAAATTCCTCTCTTTACTATAGATAACCTCTTCCTCCTTAGACAACTCGCTTTATTCAATATTTTTTAGCTTTTCCACTTTCTCATCAGTACTATCTACCTTAATGGACAACGCTTCTCCTCGAATCACCATGGTTCTTCTATTTGGACACTACTTGATTTCACTCGTCTTCTTTTCTAAGCTTTGGCCTTTCTCAAACTTTCTCAAGATCTCTTTCTCCTCTACTCAGGTAGTTTGACCAAGTCAAACCTCAATAACTTTACTTAGTTCCAATCACACAGGTTTGCTTGGAGTAGCTCAACTAGTGGTAAGTCAATTGACAAGAGCTAGGAATCTTCTTACTTAACATCAATCAATTCTCTAGGCAGCTTAAATAGCTTCATCAAGCGAACCAATATCCATAGTCTCCAAAATATCTCCAATCTCAGACTTCAACCTACTAACGAACTAGGATAGAGTTCCGTCTTCAAGCTCAACAACTTTACAATGGATCATGATCATTTGAAACTCCTTTACATAAGCATCAATGCTTAATCTTCCTTACCTCAACTCTTGTAACCTTTTGAATGTATCCTGCAAAGAATAGCTTGACAAAAATCTTTGTCTCATGACTATTTTCATTTCATCCGAATGCCTAACTTCACATTCTCCTTCTCTTTTGTGCGTAGTGATGCATATCACGGGTAGCAGATCTCAAAAGGTGGAATGGATATTCGAGGTTCAAGAAGAATATGAAGAGAATGAGAACAAGGGGTTTTGAGTGTAAATGTGTATGGATATCATGCACCAAGACACAGACACAAACACAATCAAGGGTTTGAGCTGGAAATAAGGTCCAATACAATTCACGAACACTAAATGTTGCTCGGGATTCAAATGAGAGATTAGATGCAACTCACTAACCAACTTAAATGAAGGGTTCTCCACAATCTTAAGAACAAAATTGATAAGAACACAGGAAAGATTAAAGAGTCTAATCAATACTTAATAATCTAGCAAAACAAGCTCTAAGAGCTCAATATGACCTTGTTCAAAAGAGGAAAGTTTTACTGTAAAATATGATTGTCCTTGTTCATTTATTTTCTATCTAATATGTTATTACAAATGTTGCTATTTATAGCAAGTCCTCAACCTTAGAGGCAGAACTATAAACAATGTATAAGGCCTTAAACCCTAAAGAATTTGGCCTATAAATAAAATAAAGAAAAACATGTATGGGAATACAAAACTGTGCATATAATAGAAGTTGGCATGCAGTCACTCGACCTGTCCTAAAAAGAGCAGGATTCAAACTAGGCGGGGTTGGCAATTAGATATCTAGGTCCAAAGAGGAGTCTCTACAGTCTCACATTACTTGGCTGAGACACTAGAAAGGTCAACCCATTATTGCCGAGTTCTAAAGTTAGTTGGCACTAATTTCCCTGTACTGTATCGAGTAGTTCTTTAGTCTCAAGTACTCGACCGTGTGGTCTCTCATCTTCTCGACAGACAACAAACTTGATGCCAAGTGGACCCTTTTCTTCCCCTCGATCTTCTGTTATTAGCTCGACCTTAGTAAAAGCTGTTCGACCTCAGCCTTGAGCAATTCGACCTCGAGTTAAAACAAGTCGACTTTAGCTTTCGGAAGGTCGGCCTCAACTTGGAGATAGTCGTAGGTTGATTCCTATTAGGTGGCTTGCAAGTTTTTCCTCCACAAGGTGGCATAGCCAGTAAACTCCTGCACAAAAAGTCTAACTTTAGAATTATTATGTACTTCATGACACTTGAACTACTTCTTAATCTTATCTTCCCAATCATGCAGTCCTTAAAATTACCATCCCCAAAAAAACTAGGGATATGCATCCTCAACCCTTTCACTCTAAGAGCTCAAATATTCCTCTCCTTTGGTTCATAATACTCTTTCGTTTCATCACTTACTTCCTCGTCCTCTTCTTCAATCTCATCTATCGCTTCATAAGCCTCTAAGTTCTAATCAACTCTTTTCCTTCAGTATCACACTTGACAACCAACTTATCCCACCAAAGGATTGCATATTCAATAAAGGACACTGAGGCTAGCTTAACCTTTGTTTAATCATCATACTCATTGCACTCAAACAACTTCTTGACTAGGGAACCTAGTTAAGGAATTCTTTGGGTCAGCTACTTCTACTGAAGGTCGTTAGTTTAAGCTTGATATTATCAAGTCTTAGACCAAGTGCTCGGAGTTCATCCCTTACATTCTAAACTAATCGGTTCACCTTAGATTGGCCACTTTTGTTGGAGCTCTACTCGGCCATGTCCCTTGTCGACCTCGACTCTCTTCTTCAAGCTCCTTGATTTGCTTTGGAATCAATACTCCTTTCATTTCTTCTTCTCGAAACAAGTTGGTTTTCTCTCCTTCTCGACTCGACAGCTCTTCTCAGCTGTTACTCATCATTATCAAGTTCATTGGAACCACTTCTACTAGCAAGTGCTCATTCCCTTCTTTGTTCTCAGCCATCATGTCTACGGCCTCTAACTAAACCAATGAGTTCATGGATAGAGTCAGTGAGATTTTGAATCTGATATTCCAAGTTATCAATATGTCGTCTCAAACTTTTGCAAGGACTATCACCACCGTTATTGACATTATCTTTCGACATTCTTATCCGTACAGTAATCTCTAGAAAATTGAACAAACACGTCTTGCAACAAAACACTACAGCAACCTAGAAATGACTACTACTCGGCTTCTATAGCTATCGTCAATTGACAAACACTTCCATAGTAGTTAGAATCAACTACTAAAATTACTATTATTGGACTCAACTGCACAATACTATGACTACTAAAAATAAGAACGTACTATACAACAAAATGACGACAAATAGATGTTCAAATGGTTAAACAAACTTTGAAGAACACTAACATACATGTCTCCCCAAAGCTCTGATACTAAGATGATGCATATCATGGGCAGCAGATCTTGGAAGGAAGAATGGGTATTCAAGGTTCAAGAGGAATATGAAGAGAGTGAGAAAAGGAGGTTTTAAGTGTGAATGTATGTGGCTATCATGCACTAAGACATAACACAATCAGGGGTTTAAGCATGAAATAGGGTCCGATACAATTCACAAACACTAAATGTTGCCTAGGATTCAAATGAGAGATTAGATGCAACTCACTAACCAGCTCAATTGAATTGTTTACCACAATCTTAAGAACAAGATTGATAAGAATATAAGAAAGATTAATAAGCCTAATCAACCTTCAATAATCCAGAAAAACAAGCTCTAAGAGCTCAAGTATGACCTTGCTTGAAAGAGGAAAGTTTTACTGTAAAATATGATTGTCCTTGTTCATTTATTTTCTATCTGATATGTTATTACAAATGTTGCTATTTATAGTAAGTCCTAAACCCTAGCAGTAGAACTATAAATAATGTATAAGGCCTTAAACTCTAAAGAATTTGGCCTATAAATAAAATAAAGAAAAACATGTACGAGAATACAAAACTATACGTTTAATAGAAGTCAACATGCAGTCACTCGGCCTGTCCTAAAAAGAGTAAGATTCAAACCGGGTAAGGTCAGCAATTGGATGTCTGGGTCTAAAGAGGAGTCTCTACAGTCTCACATTACTTGGCAGAGAGACTAGAAAGGTCAGCCTATAATTGCCGAGTTCTAAAGTTAGTTAACACTAGTCTCCTCGTGCCGTGTCGAGTGGTTCTTCGGTCTTAAGTACTCGACTGTGTGGTCTCTCGTCTTCTTAACAAACAACAAACTTGATGTCGAGTGGACCCTTTTCTTCCCCCTCGATCTTCTGTTATTAGCTCAACCTTAGCAAAAGTTGTTTGGCCTCAACCTTGAACAATTCAACCTCGAGTTAAAACAAGTCGACTTTAGCTTTCGAAAGGTCGGCCTCAACTTAGAGATAGTCGTAGGTCGATTCCTATTAGGTGGCTTGCAAGTTTTTCCACCATAAGGTGGCATAGCCAGTAAACTCCTATATAACAAGTCTAACCTTAGAATTATCATGTACTTCATGACACTTAAACTACTTCTCAATCTTATCTTCTAGTCTTGTAGTCCTCAAAATCACCATTCCCAAAAAAACTAGGGATATGCATCCTCAACCCTTCCACTCTAAGAGCCCAAATATTTCTCTCCTTCAGTTCATAATACGCTTTCGCTTCATCACTTACTTCTTCGTCCTCTTCTTCAATCTCATCTAATGTTAGTATGCATCCAATAACCCTATCTACTCCTCCAATTTAGTGTGATCGAACTAGGGCATTAGCTCAATCATATCGGCCATTGCCTCTCTCGAGCTATTCATTGGCTCGTCCTCTATAGGGATTATTTCTAGGCCATTGTCTATATTCATTTATGGTAGTTACCAAACTAGCCACTAAGTCAATAAGTTCATCTAGTTGGTTATTTGTAGATTGGGGTATGAAACTTCCTTGTTGACTTTGGTCATTTCAAGCACTACTCTCTCGATTACCTAGAGTTCCTTGAATTCTAGAATTAGACATTGTTGCTTATTACAAGAGATTAATAGTTGAAAAACAACTCAAAATTTCATCCCACAAACTACAACAAAACAACACCTAACATACCAACAACTATTACAATCAACACAAGAAAAACCATTCGAACGCTTGAACACTCTATTTTATGAACAAGAAAATAAGAGAAAACAAAGCACTAAATTTCTTTAGCATTAAGCACTTCCCAAACACTCATAACAATGATAAACATCTTTCAAAACACATTATAACAAGTTACTCAAAGTACAAAGTAACAGAAACTTGCTCGAATATAGCTAAGCTCTAATACCAAGATGATAAGGATCATTAGGAAAGGGATGACACATGGCAATCGATATTACGTGAGCTAAAAGGGTGGGTCTGAACTACAAGATGGTCCCAAGGAGAAGTAGAAGTCGAAGGTTAAGTAGGGGGTCCTCGTGTATCGACGATAGATATGACTCACCAACATCTCATATGAGCTTGAATTACACTTGATATATCACACAAGTATAACACGAGGTTGCTTGCCACTAATCCATGCTCAATGGCCTAGATAAGAGCTTTTCAAGGTCTCAATCCTTATCAAGAAAACATAAGCTTAAGAAGAAGGAAGGGTAAAATGTCTAAAGTTTAATGTCACTATTTTGATTGATGTGGTTATTACAAATTACACATATTTATATGGCCCAATTAAGGTAAGTCCTAAATATACATAAATTACAAAACAGATTTCTACTAGAAAATGAAAGGGGAATAGATTACAAGGGTAAAGTTGTAAACAGGCAAAAGAATTTGATTACAAAAGGACAATATGGATGTTAGAAAATGAAACACATGTTAATTGTCTAGTCTATGGTCTTAATGGTATTGCTTACTGAGCAGAGTTGATTCTTGGTAGAGTTTGCCAAATCAAATATTTAGCAACTCAATAGCTCAATTATTCGAGGCTTAGGAAGGGTCAGTCTAGTAAGTGAACATTCTTCGACTCGACCTCAGTTGGTTAGATTGGAAGTAGGCAGCTTGGCCTAGGATGCATATCAGCTCGACCATCTGCAAATTCAGTGCTTGCCCTTAGCATAGCAATAAGTGGTTGACTCGGTAATTGGTCAAGTACCTTGGAAACCTTCTCAATGAGATAAAGAGAGGTCAAAGCAAAGTACCTTAATAGTTTGCGAAGGAAAATACAATTTTCTTCAGGGCTCAACCCTCCTTGGATAGTTCGATAAACCATATGGGTAAGTCCTCGAGATTAGAAGTGAGTGATGGGTTTGTGATCCCTATCACTTCACACCATTTATATCTTTAATTTTGAAACTTAGTTAAGTATATTACATTATAAAGCTATCAAGATGATTTCAATAATAATAATTTTAATTCCAACTAAGTTTTATCTCTTCAAAATCAGATAGACAAAATGTTCAATAATCTCCTCCTTTTTTTATGAGGACAAAACTTTCACTTCTCATGCTCCCCATTGATCTAATTGATGAGTGTAATTTTGCATATATTTCTTGTTATATTTTTATAATTATTTTAATCTATTTTATGGTGATTTTGATCCTTAATTAAGTCATTTGTTGATTTCAAGGTTTTAAAAGAGTATTGAAATGAAAAGAATGAAGATTGTGTGCTTTTTGAGGAGAATTCCACTTGATTTGAAGGATGACTTAATGATAGTATAGACACCTAATTTTTGCCCCTTTGTAGTCCTAATTTTTATTTTTACAAAAAGAGTCCTAATTCAAAAATTAAAAATAATAAAATTTTGAAAAAATGATGAAAACACAAAAAAAAATAAAAAATATATAAATATTTTTATAGGAAGAAAATTATTTTAGAGTCAATCATTTTAGTTTAGTTTAGTTAAAAAAATTTATTTTAGGGAAGCGGGTAGTTTAAGTACAATTTAATTGTACTAAATATCAAAACATAGGCCAACAACCTAACGGATAAGCATTAAAGTATTAGATTAGACTTAGTTTGAGGTCTTGGGCTCGAGTCTCGCCAGGCACCTATGTCTTTTATTTTTCTATATTTTACAAGAGCGAGAGAAATAAATAGGATTCATATCCAATTAAAATCATTTGAATTGGATTTAAATTTATTTGGATCTAGTTTAATAATTTAATGAGATACAATAGATATGATTTGATATAATTTTATTTTAGCTTTTATAAATGCAAAAACTTCCAAAAGAATCAGTTCCCTTCGGTTCATCCAACAAAAATTAGTCCCAGTAGCATCAGCAGCAAGGCAAACAGTAGCATAGCGAACAGCAGCATGGCAGACAGTAGCAAAGCGAACAGGACAGCAGCGAACAGACAACAGCAAAGCGGACAACAACGAACAGGACAGCAGCGAATAGGATAGTAGTGAACAAACAGCAGCAAAGTGGATAGCAGCGAATAAGATAGCAGCAAACAGGACAGCAGCGAACAGAACATTACTGTACATGAGCAGCGCAATAGCAAACCCCAATTCGATTGCCTTCCTCTCAGCCCTGATCACCGACCGCGACCAACTCTAGCCAGCACGCAAGCTCACTTTAGCAGCCAACATTGCAACACGAGCATGCCAATGAATAACATAGAAAACATCCAAAATCTATCTCACCCACACAATATCCAGATGCTGCACATTGTCTTCACTCACGTTTAGTAGTCTACCGACCAAGCCAGTGACGTCACTAACCACACAAGAACCAAACCTAAATCACTCTCGCCGAATAGCCCAAATTGATCAAGACACAAAACACACCTACACTATCCGCGACGCATAATACCAATCAACGAGCCCACTATACCTTTACACCAATTCCGATCAGTGCCTCATCAGACAACGACAACTAAATCAAATCCTTCGTCCAGTAGACGGGTACTAACAGCAACACACAGCGCAACTCCGATGCAAGTAGCCACACGCAACAGCAACTCCGTTACACGCCGGCCATCATCCTTCACCACGTAATCAAGAAGTTCAGGTCCGTTTATTTCCAGTTTTGAAATTGTTTGTTTAATTGTTTATTTATTATTATTATATTATCATTATTATTATTATTTAGATCTTTAGTTATTGAATATAATATAAACGAATATGAACATGTTAGTTTTAGGAGATTTTATTCTTAGTCTTTTATATATAGATAATTGTTTAATAATAATAATATATGTATATGTATATATTAATTTAGGTATTCTCTTTTCAACATTAGTTTTCTTGATTAGATAAATTAAGTATTGATTTAAGTAAATGTATATTTTATTTTAGTTTAGGAGTTGTTAGGATTAGTCATTTTTGTTAAGATTTAATCTTGTTTAAGGATTTATCATATAGAAAGTTATTTTTTTTAAAAAAAATAAAAGTTAATAAAAAAATCCTTTTTAAATTTTAGGACTTTTAGCGAAATTTTTTTTATAAAACAATAACATTCAAGAGTTAGGACCCCTTTAGATTTTTTTTAAATAAACTGAATAAATTAAAAACGTAAACTTGGGCAGTTTTTAAAATTAAAATAAACCAACACATTAAAGATTTTTTGAAAGAACTACGATCGTTTGATCCCGACTAGCAGGTACGTAGGCACCTTCGGGGTGACGACAAAACATGTAGAAACTTAGGTTCTTTTTTCTTTTGATTTTATTTATTTATTTTTTCTTTAAAATATTATAATTAGAAGAATAATCCTAATTTTGGTAAATAGATAATAGTACCGGTTAGGGTTTAATAGGTTAGCCCCTGAATTCAAAACTCTTTGGTTCTTCATTAAAATTGAAATTAAAGACCGATAGCTAAATCGTAATCAATCTACCCAATTGATTACGGTTTTCTTCCTTTTTCCTGACTCCGGTTGGGTGGTAACTCCAAAAATTTTTCTAAATAAAAAACTAGAATTTTTCAATTTCTTTAGTCGAAGATTAATATTAAACGGGTTAAGGTTTAGTATTAATCAGAAATGGGGAAATCAATTTTAAAAAGAAAATTGAAAAATTAGGCTTGACAGATAGCAAGTGTCGAAAGAGAATTTTTTTAAGGATCAAAGTCCAAAGAAGACCATGAGTAAAGCCTACAACCATGATTCCCTAATAAAAGAATTTAATTGAGTTTTTGAAGAATTCATCTCAGGAGAGGACCATGCCTTAAGTCTACGGCCATGATCTTTAGGTGTAGTTGTTCCATGGTTTGTAAAACTTGCCAAATCAGAGCCTTTTTAGTTAGATCCATATAAATAAGAAGCTGGATATGCCTTAAAAGAGCAAAAAGATAGGAGACAAAGGCAAACAAGTGTCTAATAGCATTTCTTAGGAGTTTTATTCATTTCTTTATGCAAGTCTATATTTTTATTATGTTTCTAGCATAAATCTTTAGATATGTTGACCTGTGAGCCTTAAATTAATATGTAATGTACTTATTTTATTCATTCTACTAATATTCCCTATTTCTTGATTCAATTATGTGTTTTGTATTGATTGAGTTATTATTTCTAGAGTTTCAACTTAATTATTGATTTTATATGTTTAGATTACAAGACTTGATGTATAAATAAATCTACTGCAATTGAAGGGAATTGTTATATTCTTGGCAATAAGTTATAAACATCTTCCAAAAATAATTTATTGTATTAAGTGTTTATGAAATTCCTATTCTTCATACTATTCTAAGTTATTCTACTGTAGAAACAATTTAGATAGAGTATAGTTAAGATTAGGAATTAGTACTGAAGCGATTCTTATTAATTCATTAATTGAATTCCTCCTATTAATAAGAATATGAAATGAATTAGAAATCTTTAGAATTATTACGTGTTAATCTCATGGTGAAATAGAGTCTAGATATTCTTATGGTTATTTAGGGTTTCTTAATTATTCTTGTTATTTCTTATTGATTTTTATTTGATTTTATTTTCTTTTAATTAAAATTAATTCTCCTATTTTACCATTGAACTCTATATCTCCTTTTAGTAAGATAGTAGAGCATCAGTTAGTAAGGGTGCAATCCTCAAGGGATCGAAAACGTTGGACTCCATTGTCCATTATAATATTACTTGATAGGTGTACTTACCTAATAGCCCCTCGTATGCATGTATTAAGTTTTTTGTGATATTACTAAGGACTATGAATCAAGAAAGCTTATACCTTTACGAATCTGCTATTTCCCCTACAATTATTTTTCTATTCCTTTTCTAAGTTAAATCAATTCTAATTTATTTTTCCTTTTATGTCTTTGAGGAAACTAGAGTAATGAACAACAATGGGGAAGCATCAAAGACCTTATTTAATTATATCAAGCCCTAAATTGGTAAAGCCAACTCTAGCATAACAAAACCTGCTCTAACTACAAATGAATTTGTGATCTTACCTATATTCATACAGATGATTGAGTAACAATTACATTTTGAAGGTTCTACAAAAGTAGATCCACATGCTCATATTGCTAGTTTTCTAAAGATATGTACCACCTACAAAATTGATGGAGCTATAGATGATAAGATAAGGTTGAGATTATTTCCCTTCTCACTACAAGGAAAAGCAACGGAGTGGTTAGCTTTTCTCTAGAAGGATTCCTTTTCATTATGGGAAGAGCTAATGGACAAATTCCTAGAAAGGTATTTTTCTCTAGCTAGGACTTCCAAGCTTTGTAGTGACATTTCATCTTAATGAGAAGAGATTTCAAGGCTCTCCTTAATGAGAAGAGACATCAAGAGTAGAAGATTTTTTGACAAGGTACATTGAGAATAGTGATGCTGGATTATCAAGTATTGAATAGCAAATTGAACAGCTTACAAAAATTGCAACTGAGAAGCTATAAGAACCTCTTCCATGAACTCAAGCAAAAGTTGTAACTAGTAGTAAGGAATTTCAAGCTACTAAGCAACCTAAAAAGAATCTAGTCAGTCTGGAACCAGTAACAAAAGAACTAAAGGATAAGGGGAATCCTAGAATCACCATAGGAAGAATCAAAACCCCAAAAAGTTAAATAGTATAGACCATTAATTCCATTTCCCTAGATTTTAAGGAAAGAATGCTCAAATGAGCAATACTGCAAGTTCTTAGACCTTTTTAACAATTGCATATTAATTTAACCTTTGTAAAAGCTTTGTCGTAGATGCCTAAGTATGTAAAATTTTTAAAGGAGTTACTGTCTAATAAGAAGAAATTAGAGGAACTGCTAATAATCATACTAAGTGAAGAGTGTTTAACAATCCTCTAAAACAAGCTTCCGACAAAGTTAAAGGATCTAGGGAGTTTTACTATCCCTTATTTGATTAGTAATTTATCTATCAAAAAAGCATTAGCCAATGTAAAAGCTAACATAAATTTAATGCCATATAAATTATTTAAAAAGCTATGCTTAGCAGTAGTAAAACCAACAAGAATGAGTATGTGATTGGCTGGTAGATTAGTAACATACCCTAGGGATATCATTAAAGATGTACTAGTTAAGGTAGACAAATTTATCTTTCTTACGGACTTCATAATTTTAGACATTGATGAAGATATTGAAGTATCACTCATCTTAAGAAGACCCTTTCTAGCTACAACTAGAGCTATACTTAATGTTAGCGACCGCAAGCTTCTACTAAAGATAGGAGAAGAGGAAATGGTGTTTAAAATAAAAAAGGCTATGAAAAAATGTGCTGAACAAGGTGATACCTATTTTTTTTCTTAATATTGCTAACACCTTTGTGATTAGTGCCTTACAAGAATTACTAACTAAGGATCCTATAGATTTTTGTTTGAAAAAGGGAAAACAGGAAGAGTCATCTAGTGACCTAATCATCGCTAACATAGCAGCACAATTAGAAGCCAACCCTCTATAAATGCAGATAAAAAGATTTGAGAGGATTGAATAGGCTAAAGGAGTGAAATTGAAGCTTTATATTCAAAAGCCACCTAAGTTAGATTTAAAATAGTTACCAAACTATCTAGAATATGCTTTTTTAGAAGAAAACTCAAATTTTCTATAATAGTATCTTTCGAATTAAACAAGCAATAGAGGGAAAAAAATTTAAACATGTGGAGGAATCACAAGAAGGCAATCACTTAGAAGATTTCAAATATCAAAGGAATTAACCCATCCTTTTGCACCCACAAAATTTTAATGGAAGAAGGTCACAAGTTGGTAGTAAAACTTAGAGATGGCTAAACCTAAATATAAAAGAAGTAGTCAAAGCCGAAGTGATTAAAATTCTAGACACAAGTATGATTTATCTAATTTCTAATAGTTCTTAGGCTAGTCCTATGTAGGTTATACTTAAAAAGGGAGGGATGACGATGGTCTCTAACAAGTGGAGTGTGTTAATTCCAGTGCAAGCAGTTACAGGATGGAGAGTTTGCAAAGACTACCGAAAGCTTAATGATGACATAAGGAAAGATCACTTCCCTTTACCCTTTTTTGATCAGTTGTTGGAGTGTTTATCAGGTCACGTGTATTAATGTATTTTAGATGGCCTTTCTAGTTACTTTCAAATTCCAGTTGCCTTAGAGGACCAAGAGGAAACAACATTTACAAGTCCTTATGGCACTTTTACTTACAAGAGAATGCGATTTGGTCTCTTTAATGTACCTATAAATTCCAACAATGTATGATGGCAATTTTTTAATAATTTACAAAAAAGTATAAGCAAGATGTAAAGAAAAAAGTTTGGTATTGAAACAGGAAAAATTCCATTTTATGGTACAGGAGGGCATAGTACTAGGACATAAGGTGTCCTAAAAAGGTATTGAAGTAGATAATGCAAAAATTGACATTATTATAAAGTTGCCCCTCCTACTTCAATAAGAGCCATTTGTAGTTTCCTAAGTTATGCCGGGTTTCATAGAAAGTTTATTAAAGATTTCCTAGAAATAGCTAGACCATTAACTTAGCTATTGGAAAAGGATGCTGGAGAACTACCAACCAACGGTCCCATTACTTACGCATAGCTCCAAGGACTCCAATCCCTCACCAGACGAATTCTCTCTTGGCAACCTATTAATAAAGAGAAATTTTATGCTGAAGGAATGTGGTTGAACACCTTGAGCTCTCCAAATTGTCATACTTTGATCTGTACACTTGGTAGTAATGATGCCGACCATTACCTTACTGAGGACCTTGTGCCGAGTAATCTAACCAACCGCTACCGAGAAGTTCTTGTCGAGTAACGAGAGACTCACTTAAATGGCCAAATAGTTTTCTCTCGACATGCCACCATCTCTTTTGTCCTGACCCCTTTATTGCTGCAACATTTTGACCCCTCTTGCCTGCTGTGCTTATAGAATATTCGTATGAGACCAATGTTGCACTACCACCTATTCACTTCATCTGACATTGTACTACTTTTCCATTTTTTGTCTTTTTCCCTTTTTATCCTTTTTTGTATGTACTAGGAATCCCCTTTTTGTATATACTTTCTCGTAATTTCTTTATTTGTAATGCGGCCCTAAAGACTTATTATAAATAGTCATTTTCTCTTATAAGCTATGCATAACTTACATTTTAATACTTAATAGTCTATTCTTACGAGACAACCTTCTCCAAGTTCATTTTTCATACACTCTTATTTGATCTTACTAAGTAGCTCAGGATTAGTAGCGAGTAGACCTTGACATCAACTTGTGCATCACATCAAGTGATGTGTCAAAGTCGTATTTGTTCATTGGTGAGTCACATCTTCCGAGCAGCTTTACATCAACTGCTCTTGTTTGTTTATAGACCATTCCCCTCTAATTTTCTTCAATATTTCGAAGGAACCATTTCAGTTAGATTTGTCACGGTAAGTCTTAATGATAACTGAGCTCTTAGGTACACCATATATTCCCGGTATTAGAGCTTGAGGTTGAGGTTGAGACTAAGAGCTATGTAGTAATAGTCAATTTGCTGTTCAAGATATTGTATGTGTTGTAGCCATCTATATGAAGTGTAGTTACTAAAATTTTGTATTGGGAATGTCAAACCGTAGTGTACAAGGAGAGATTCACGATGTTGAAAGTGATGCTGATGGTCGTGGTTAAGTTACCTAACAAACACTATGTATTATTAATGAGCAGATACAAGATCTTACTGCTATTGTGGCCAATTTAACTATCTCCGTAAACAGGGTCTTAGAGAATGGACCGCGTAAGAGAGTTGTTGAGTAAGGCCAAGAAATGAAAGATAGGTCGAGGAGGCAAATGAACAAGCGAGCACCAGAAGCCTTTCCAATGAACCACGCACTACCGTAACGTGCCAATAGAGTCGCGAGGAGAAGATTAGAGTTAGGCAAAGTAGAAGAGTACAAAGAAGAAGAAGACTAATATATTGGGATTGATGAGTGTAAGTTTAGAGCACTAAGAGGTGCCGAACATCTTTAGGTACAGATTCTGAACTTCAATGGGTCTAATAGTGCTGATGACTACCTGGACTGGAAAGAGAAGATCGAAAAGATATTCAACTTCTATGATTATGAAGATGCTATCTGCATTAAAGTAGCCGTGTTAGAATTTTCTGGATATGTAACAATGTAGTAGAAGAAGCTACAGAATGTTCGCCTAAGGACCCAACACAAGGTCTAAACATGGAACAAGATGAAGAGAGTTCTGAGAATTAGGTTCGTTCTCAAACACTACGAACAGGACACTTTCGGATGACTCCAAGACATAAGGCAAGGTAACAGGTTCGTAAACGACTATGTTCAAAAGTTTTAGTTACTCATGATATGATGTAATGTTGATAAGCCTGAGGCTCGAACTATAGCACAGTTCATCTTGGTACTATAAGCTGAGATTGGTCACGTCATAGAATTATAGAGCCTCATAACTTTAGATGAAACCATCCGTATAGCCCCAGAGAGTTGAAAGGCAACGACAGAACTAGGCTAGCCGAATGCTGAGTAACTGAACACTAATGTCGAATAAGAATGGCCTGCAGAGTAGACCAGGGAATGATAGGGCTTCAAACAGTTTCGAGGAGGAACGCTAAGGTCACATACTGAGCAGACCAAACGAAGGCTGAGGTAAGAGCAAGACCAAGGAACCTGAGATCCAAAAAGACCAGGGTCAGAGTTTAAGGAGGAAAACTCAAGAAATCAAATGTTTTAAATGCCTTGGCTATGGGTACATGGCTAGTCAATATCCGAACCGCCAAGTCATGACCATAAAGGGAGACAAGCCCCAGTTTGAAGTAGAAAGTGCAAGTGAAGGAGAGGAAGAAGTGGCAACCAATCGGATGCTGGAAGAATTTGAGGAAGATCAAGAAGCCAAGATACCCCCTAAGGGTGGAGCCGAGTATTGCTTTGTTGTTCAATGATCTCTCAGTACTTTTGTGGCTAATGAGAATGAGTAAAGAGATAACCTCTTTCATATAAATTGCCCAGTAAATGGCAAGCTATGTACCGTAATCATTGATTGAGGGAGCTATACTAACGTCATCGCCTAAGGGGTAGTTAAGGCCATATAATTGCTAACTCTCCTACACCCCAAGCCATATAAGATTTACTGGCTGAACGAGAAAGGGAGATTCCACATTTTCATGTAAGTTAGAGTGCTGATTACTATTGGTGATAGGTACAAGGATGAGTTGCTATGTGATGTCCTTCCCATGTGTGCATCTTACATATTACTCGGCTGACCATGACTATTTGACTTAAGAGTGTTACACGATGGGTATAGAAATACCTACATGTTTCAAAAGGATAGGAAGAAAGTTATATTGACACCTATGAGTCCTAAGGAACTGCAAGAAGCCCAGGAAGAGGTTGCTAGATTTCTATAATAGAAGTCCTTAGTGATTTCTCGAGCTTAGTTTGCACAAGAGGTCAAGGCCGAGGAGTATGTACTCCTCTTGGTTAGGAGATTCTTAGAGGTTAGAAAGGCCGAAAACTTACCTACCAGAGTACAACAACTACTTCAAGAATATGCTGACCTCTTCCTTGCCAAAATGTCGAAAGGATTACTTCCCTTGAGAGGAATTGAGCATTGCATTGATCTTCAACCTAGAGTAGCCCTAATGAATTAACCTGCCTATAGACTCAATCTTCAACTAGCAGCTGAGCTAAAAAGGCAAGTTGATGAGTTGGTAGATTGCAGATATGTCTGTGAGAGCATGAGCACATGCGCCATCCCAGCCGTATTAGTACCAAAGAAAGATGGATCGTAGAAGATGTACATTGATAGTCGTACCATCAATAAGATTATTGTTAAGTACCAATACTCGATCTTGTAGTTAGATGACATGCTCGATGAGTTGCATGGTGCACTCATCTTTTCAAAGATAGATCTAAAGAGTAGCTATCATCAAATACGAATGAGATAGGGAGATGAATGGAAAACAGCCTTTAAGACTTAGGATGGTCTATTTAAGTGGATGGTTATGCCGTTTGGTTTAACTAATGCACCGAATACATTCATGCGACTCATGAATCATGTGCTCAGAACATTGATAAGCAAATGTGTTTTAGTTTATTTTGATGATATTCTAGTTTACAATGTCAACCTTCTTATTTATGTCAAATATTTGAGGTCAGTGTTTAACATACTCCACATCAAGAAATTATTCGACAAACTGAAGAAATGCGTGTTTTGTCAAAGCGAGGTTGTATTCCTCAGATATGTCGTTTCAAGGAGTGGAGTTTGAGTTGATGAGGAAAAGGTTAGAGCTATTAATGAGTAGCCTACACCGACTAATGCTGCCAAAGTCAGGAGCTTCCATGGCCTAGGTTCATTCCATCGAAAATTTATCCGAAACTTCAGCTCCATAACTGCGCCATTAACTTAATTGACCAAGAAGAACGTTGAGTTTAAATGGACAGAAAAGTCTCAAAGGAGTTTTGAAGATGTGAAGTGTAAGTTGACGTTTACTCCAGTACTTGCCTAACCAGATTTTAAGAAGGTTTTTGAGGTTGAATGTGATGTGTCTGGTATCTGCATTAGTACTATCCTTATGTAAGTGCGCCGATCCATTGCCTACTTCAACAAAAAACTCAAAGGTGCTACCATGAATTACTTAACCTACAACAAGGAGTTCTATGCCCTTGTTCATACACTTCAGAACTGGCAACATTATCTGTTGCTAAGAGAATTCATTATCTATTCGAATCATAAATCTCTTAAACATCTTCGTAGGCAGTAGAAGCTTTCTCAGCGTCACACCAGGTGGGTTGAGTTCTTAAAGACCTTTTGCTATGTCACCAGGTATAAGAAGAGAAGTACCAACTTAGTGGCTGATGCACTTCCTCATCGTCATACCCTCATCACGACATTACAAGCTAAAGTGCTTGGATTTAGCACTTTACCTTATCGATATGAGTATGACCCACATTCTAGGCCTTTAGTAGCCAAGTGCAGTAATAGAGGAGCTTTAGATGGATTCTACTTGAATGAAGGGTTCTTGATGAAGGGTAAGCAGATTTATGTGTTAAGTGGTTCTGCAAGGGAGCTACTGGTTCAAGAAGCTCATGCCGGGCGTCTGGCTAGCCATTTTAGGGAAGATGATTGAGATATTGAAGGAGCACTTCTACTAGCCTGGGATGATCAGGGATGTACACCGAATACTTTAGAAGTGCAAGGTGTGTAAGTATGCAAAAGGGAGGAGAGAACCCTATAGAGAATATATACCCTTACCAATTCCCAAGCAGTCGTGGACCGATCTAAGCATGGATTTCATGCTCGGCCTTCCCATATGCTGAGAAGACATGATTTGATCATGGTAGTGGTCAATCGGTTCAACAAGATAGGCTACTTCATCCCTTGCCAAACTAAACTAGTTAACAGAACCTTCGATAATCTCTTGCACGTCACTATTGGAAAGAACTCTCATGACTAGGATTTATGCCTAACCATCATTGAATTTGCCTACAATCTCTCAACTCACAGCTTTACTAGAGCATCACCATTTAAGGTTGTTTATGGACTTAACTTGAACCTACTCTTAAACTTAGTTAACAATCTGACTACACAAGGGGAAAGTCAATCCGACCTACAGTGTCTTAAGGAATTTCATAAGTTGCATCAAAGGATTGCTGAGCAATTGGCCAAAACTATGGCCTAATAGAAGGAAATGGGAAGCCGCGGAAGGAAACGAATCATTTATGCCCCTAAAGACCTTGTCTGGATCCATCTTAGAAAGGAACGCTTCCCTAGCAAGAGGACAAACAAACTATCTCCTAAAGTGGATGGACCCCATAGGATCCTAAGGTACATTAATGATAATGCCTACAAGATTAAGCTACCTAAAGTTCTGGGCGTGTCTACCACATTTAACGTCGCCAACTTAACTCCATATGTGCTCGAAGATGACGAAGACCAAGATTTGAGGGAAAATCTTCAACAACCTAGAGGAACTGATGAATTATCGACTAATGGTCCCATTACTCGTACATGGCTCCAAGTTCCTTACCCAACGAATTCTCTCTTAATAACTTACTGATGATGAGAAAGTTTACATCGAAGAAATGTGGTTGAACTCCTTAAACTCCCCGAATTGCCATACGTTGATCTGTATACTCGGTAGTGATGATGCTAACCATTCCTTTGCTAAGGGCCCTATGCCGAGTAATCTAACAAACCATTGCCGAAAAGTTCTTGCTAAGTGACAAGAGACTCACTTAAACGGCCGAATAGTTTTCTTTCAGTATGCCACTATCTCTCTTGTCCCAACCCCTTTATTGCCGCAATATTTTGATGCCTTTCGCCTACTGTACTCAAAGGATATTCATATGGGACCAATGTTGTACTGCGACCTGTCCACCTCGTTTAACGTTGTAATACTTTTTCATTTTTGGTCTTTTGCCCTTTTTACCCTTTTTTGTATGTACTAGGAATCCTCTTTTTGTATATACTTTTTTGTAATTTCTTTATTTGTAATGCTACCCTAGGGACTTACTATAAATAGTCCATTTCTCATGTAAGCCACACATAACTTATATTTTAATACTGAATATTCTGTTCTTGCAAGACAACCTTCTCCAAGTCCATTTTCCATACACTCTTATTTGATCTTGTTGAGTAGCTTAGGATTAGTGGCGGGTAGATCTCGATATCAACTTATACATCATATTAAGTGATGTGTCAAGTTGTATTGTGTTCATTGGTGAGTTACGTTTTCTAAACAGCTTCACATCAGCTACTCTTGTTCATTTATGGGCCATTCCCCCTCTAATTTTCTTCAATATTTCAAAGGACCCATTTCAATCAGATTTGCTATGGTAAGTCCTAGTGATAACTGAGCTCTTAAGCACATCAATACTCCATTTATATTCTCACAAGAATATCTGGATACATTCAAAACTTCAAAGGATAAACTAACATATGCCCCTATAATGGTAGCATATGATTTGAGCTTATCATTCAAACTCATATGTAATGTAAGCAATTATGCTGTAGGGGTAGTTTGGGGATAAAGATGAGAGAAGCACTTCCAACCAATCTACTATATGATGAAGACCTTTATAGAAGCTCAAGGCAACTATACTACCATAGAAAAAAGAGCTATTAGCAGTGGTTTTTGCAATCCTTTCTAAAGTTGTTATTTATATAGACCATTCTACTTTATGTTATTTGTCAAATAAAACAAATGCCAAGCTAAAATTGATTAGGTGGATACTATTGCTTTAAGAATTCGACCTGGAGATTAGAGATAAGAAGGGAGTAAAAAATTTGGCAGTAAATCATCTCTCGCATCTAGAGAATTTGTCACTAGAGAAACTAGATGAACAGGACATGAATGATGAATTCTCAGAAGAATGACTTTACTAGGTAGGTCTATGGGAAACCCCTTAGTTTGCTAACATAGCAAATTACTTAGTAGTTAAAATTCTTCCTAAGGGACTACATTATAGATAAAGGAAAAAGTTCTTCTATGATATTAAAAGTTACTTCTAGGAAAATTGATACTTTTTTAAGATTTGCATAGATCAAATAATTTGTAGACATGTATCTTACATAGAAGTTTGGCAAATTTTAGGTCATTGTCATACAAGCCTAATAGGAGGACATCTTAGTGCAAATAAAATAGCGCATAAGGTCCTCAAGCCCAATTTTTATTGGCCAACAATATTTAGGGATTCCTAAATTCTTGTGGAACTATGCGATAGGTGTTAGAGAGCAAGGAATATATCTAAGAGAGACGAAATGTTGTAAAACCTAATATTGATCTCTAAAGTCTTTAACACTTAGGGGATTGACTTCATTAGGCTGAATCTAAACTCAAATAAAAACAAATGCATCTTAGTAGCAATGGATTATGTATCTAAATCAGTAAAAGCTTAAGCTCTACCAACTAATGACACTAAGGTGGTGAAACGGTTCCTAAAAAATCTATTTTCACGATTTTGTTCACTTAAAGCACTTATCACTAACTGAGGAACACACTTTTGCAACATTTAATTGGAAAAGTGATTGAAGTGGTATGGAGTTATGCACAAGATTGCAACCCCATACTATCATCAAGCAAGTAGACAAGTAGAAGTTGTAAATAGGGATCTAAAAAGAATCTTAGAAAAGATGGTCAAACACAATAGAAGAGATTGATAAAAAAAAGCTCAACAATGCTCTTTAGCTATATTCAACCACTTATAAGACACAGATTGAATCAACTTCGTACCAACTAGTGTATGGAAAAGCACGTCACTTACTTATGGAAATTGAACACAAAGCTTATTAGGCTATAAAGCATGCTAACCTTGATCTTGATTGTGTAGGTGAATACAAGAAACTTCAACTGAATGAGCTAAAAGAATGACATGAAATGGACTATGTAAACTCAAGAATATTCAAGGATCGAGTCAGGAATTCTCATGGTAGCTGGATTAAGCATGGAAAACAATTTTAAGTAAGACATAAGGTTCTTTTATACCAATCTTGATTGAGACTTTTACCAAGTAAGCTCAAATCATAATGGTTTAGGCCTTATAAAGTGACATAGGTATTCTGATATGGAGTGGTGGAGATTTCAAACCCAGAGTGAAGAACAATTAAGTAAATGATCACTAACTCAAGTTGTCAATGAGGAGAGGGTTTGATCCAGAGAAATGTGTTAAGTTAGACCTCCACCCTATTTGAGAAAATGAGTAACCTCTATCTGAACTCGTCAAGCAAATAATGTTAAAACAAATTGCTTCTTGCAAGTCAACCCAAGATATTTTTCTTCCTTATACTTTTTCATTTCATTTTTTTTTAATCTCATTTTGATCATATGATAGTTCAACACACTTCACTTTTAACAATCCTCTTAACCATTGCAATTCAAAAAAAGTCAAAAAGAAGTTTGAATTGCTAAGGAAAAGAAAGTGAAGATCATGATCATAAACTAGGGCACAAAGTCCACTACATCAAATAAACAAAAAGGAGGTTAGAGAGGATCACAAGCAAGATTACAAATCATAAACCAAGGCATGAAGTCTACTACGTCAAATAGGTAAAAAGGAGGTCAAAGAGGACCATGGTCTACGATCATACCCATGATCCTATTTGTGATCCTCTTATTGGAAATTTGGTTTGAAAATTGAAAAAGTAATCAGATAGAACCATAGGCAAGGATCACATCCATGATCCTATCCGTGATCCTCTTGATAGAAATTACACTTAAGTTTAAGCAAAGGAAAAGAGTAAGGGCAATACCACAATCGAAGATTACACCTATGATCTTGACCATGGTCTAACAATAATGTTCACAACTACCCTTACTCAAATTTTTCATGATTATATTGTTTCAAACTTTCCTAATTTAGCTTTTTTCTACTAAAGAATCACTTTCCCTTTCTCAATACCTTACTTCTTTAAGCCATGTTGAAAATTAAATGAAATCTTGTTAGCTTGTCTATTATCTATTATAGTGATTGTGCACTTACCATGTCTATCAAGATCAAGTTTCCATTTAGAGGAGTAATAACACACTAAGTATGTTTTATTTATACCAATTTCTATTGTTGCGTAAATTATCCTCCTCCACAGTACGTACTCTCACTACAATAGCGAAAGTTCTAATTAAGTGAAAACCCTCTTGCTCGTCTCCATGGTTCCTCACAACCTAAAACCACCACCCACTGTAATACTAGAAGTGCCTCTTCCCAACAAGTTAAGCCACTAATAACCTTACCACCACACCTCAAATACATGTTGGAGTTGAAAATCCTAACCAAAAAGCAAGGTTTGAAGTGCTTAATAAGAAAAGTTTCTTAAGATCGAGTTTCCTCAATTAGGAAATAATAAAGCAAGCTTGTATGGAGATCAAGATAAGAGTCAAGGTAAAGGAAGGAGGTTAGGAGAAATTGCTATATATTCAAGAATCAGTTTGTAAGGAACTTACTTTGGAGTTCCTTACTACCCTTTCTATGGAACACAACCAAATCCCATGTAGAGCCTAAAATTCATTGGCTTTCTGTTTAGGGAATACTGAATTCACCATCTCTATAGCCAAATTCAAAGTGTTCATGGGGTTCTATGAAAAATAGTTTGTTCAATCTCTCAAGTTTTACATACTACCTTTCAAACTCCTATGTAAAGTCATCCCTACAAACTATTAGCAAAAGCTAACCAAAGAAAAATGTAGAACCCCAAGTATGCTAGAGGATCTCACCTAAAAAATGCTATATATTGGATCCTCCATTGGTTACTCACCTACATTAGTACTAGTAGAGGAAAAAGCACCTAGGTAGTAGCGATGCATAAGGTCTTCTACCTCTATAGTTTTGTAGAAGGTTACCCAATCAACTTGGTAGTAGCCTTAGCTTTTTACAAGCAACACCAAGCCACTGATGCATGCATTAACCAAATCATGTGTAAGCCATATGTTATGGTCTAGGCAAAGAAACTTAAACTTCTTACTGACAATCTTCAACTAACTATGATGAGGGATGTAACCTCAATGTCACTTTTCACCTTTTGTCCAATGCGACTCATCCTGGATGACATGAATAAAACTACACCTAAAAGGAAAGAGAATGAAGAACCCATCAACCAAGAGAGCTTGGTACGTGAAGTGAAGAAATTAAATAGTAAGGTTCAAAAGTTGGTGATTGCCAAAGCATTCTTTGAGCAATCGATGAAGAGATTGTTCTATTGACAAACATGGTTAATGGATTTTCATAGCATTCTTATTGACGAAGTCAAGATAAAAACCCTCCACTAATAAAAGAAGAATTTATTGATGTCACAAAATGGATAGATTTGGGGAATTGAGACATAGAGGATGAAAAGGATGAAGTAGAAAATGATGCCATTAATTTGGATTCCAAAGATGAGGATGAGATTGAAGTAGATGATCTAGATTTCTTTTAAGTACTATTATGTTGAACTATTGCTTTTAGTTGTTCAATTTTTAGTTTTCATGTTTTTCATTTCCATTATTTGTTCTAAGTTTTTTTTAATGTTTATAATGCAATTTTCTCAATTCCATTCCATGTAATGAAATAATAAAGATTTTGTTTTTTTTTGCACATATTTCTCTCTTCTTCTTAATTCTCTTTTAGATCTCCATTGTATCGATTCACTGATGACTTCTGCAACACTGATTTATGTAAGCTATCACGTGCTATTTGCACTCATCTAGGGGAATACCGTCTCTCTCATACTCTCTTCTTTGTTATGCTTTATTACATTTTCTTTTTACACACTTTTAGCATGCTTCATTATAAGTACATTGGAATAATGTATTATCTTAAGTGTAAGAAGGGGTGTGATAGAATAAGTATACCTTCTATTACTATTTAAGAAATCAATTATGCCTTAATTTTAACCCAAATTTTTAAAAGTTTTCAACCCTCTTTTCTTGAGCGATATCATGTAAGAGTAGTGCTTGTATGAATTTTTCTGAGTTACTATTACGTATTTTACACATTGCTAAAATTGAATAGTAGAATTCGTATAGGGCAAAGTTACATATTATTTAGCCCAAAATTCCAAAGTAATAATAAAATTGTTGATTGAGCACTAATCATATGCTATTCCTAGAGTTTACTTGGATGTATGCTTATCCCTCTTTTATTTTTAGAGCTCTATAATCTTGAGTAAATAAGTAGATGAAACTTGTCTTTCATAAATTCCTTAAAAATTTTAAATTAGCTAAAGGTGTAAATAAGAATGAAATAATAAAAAGCAGTTGGTACGAATCGACCTTGATTCCTTAGAAAAGCAATGTTCTTTCCTACTACCAATATTCTAAAAAAAAAGAAAAAGAAAAAAAGAGAGAAAGAAAATTGATATAGATTGACCTTGGTCCCTTTAAGAGTAAGGTTCTTTCCTGCTATCAAAGCAAATTAAGTAAGTATCGGCCTTGATCTGCTAGAAGAGCAAGATACTTTCCCACTGCTAATAAGCTTCAATAAAATGATTAAAAAAATGTAGTCTAAATAGACTCTTAGCAAAATTGTATATGAAAGAAATGATCAGGGGATGAGTCGATATAAAATATGTTTACACTTTATCATAGTGCTTGGCGAGGTTGAGAAAAGACTTATAAACATCTTAGTTTAATGTAAGTGGGTTGTGTATGGTGCTTATCCAATAATATAAATTAGGACTAACTTAAAGGAGAATCCTTAGTTATATAGTGTGAGACAACTTTGATTTACATGAATTAGTTGTTGAATTTTGATATTTGTGCTTTTGATAAATTGAAAAAGTGGGTAAGGAAAGATTATGCAAGTTGCTAAGGATGTTCAGTAAAAGCTCCACAGTGATGCATGGACTCATGACATAGATTGAGGATAATAGGATTTTTTCAATATCCTGAATGGTAATAGGTAGCGTTGATAGGGCCTTTTGGACATGGGGCCCTCGGGCCCGTACTGATCTTCTTTGGCTCATTCCTTACCTTTAGCTGCCTTTACCCCAAAACTAGAACTGGACTTGTCTAACTATGGTAAGTCTTTAATTGCTAAAAGACTCTAAATAAGGTTAATAAACTAAGTTAACAACCACTTCCTACATATCCGAACCACGTCAAATGCCATAAACCTACCGTCCAATACTTACGAAAGTGATTGTACCTACTAACTGCTTTCCAATTGCTGGCATCACTCCTTTATAAATACAAGACCACCACCTAACAGTAAACTACTTGATACTTTGTATACTTATGCTTGCTAATTGCTTTTAAGTTCTCATACTCTCCAAATACCCACAACTAACTTAAGCATCAAAGTGGTTACTACCAGACAACCCCCCAACATACCCTTACTATGTTCTTTTTTATAGGCCTCACCACTCGTACGAAGTCTAATCTTTGTTTAATCAATACTGACAAGATCCTTGAGATGACATTTGGCACTATCTATGGGAAGATTAATCCTAATTCCTACCTAAACACATTAAACATTCTCCCCTCGAACACTACTTATGACTACCATATCTCATCCTAACAACCTTAACAACCACTAGTTGGTAAATAACTAACCCACTAAGAACTAGCCCCTTCCAAAGGAAACGCTTGAGGAGTGCCTAGAGCACTCGGAATGCCTGGCGAAGGAATGTGCTGCCTAGAACAAGTTACTTTGTGCTCACCTTAAGGAAGTTGAGAGGCATAGCACATAAACCCACCCCCCGGCGAAGCATTTGATGCTCATACTAAGCAAAACAACCACCACCACCACCAGCAAAATAGAAGGGACCAACAACTCGCTTCCCTAATGCAGTAGCTAGCATACTCTGTAGTACTAAGCTCATTTGGCAGATGATGTCGACCTAAATGAGCTTTGCACAATGGTAAGAAGGCTCTTTGAACAATAGGGGAGCAAGGCAGATGGTAATGTCGGGCTAGTCATTAGCAACAAAAGCCCCTTCACCAGGGGCATCTAAGACAAAGTGTTGCCCCCTAATAACAAGCTTTCGACCTTAAACTAATACAATGACACAGGTGACCCTAACAATCACCTCCTCTACTTGTACACCCTCATAAACCTCTATGGTGTCACATCTCAACTTAGCACGAAATGTTCCATCATACAAGAATACTTATTAAAAACTTAATTCAACTTGCTCATTCATCAAAAGACAACTTTATTTATATGATAATAGGGTTGCTGCATTGGAGTTTAGCTGGAGATTTGGTTACAACTTATATGTACAACCTAATATTTATATCAAAACATGAACAATCCTTTGCTTTTGCCATTTTCAAAATGGTAGGATTTTAGACTTAGTACGAGTTCATCCAAAAGTTGTTGACTCCCCCCCCCCCCCCCCCCCCCCCGCCTCCTTAGTGTTAG
>JAMXBB010000012.1:70739287-70915061 GCA_024138015.1 Lumnitzera littorea | reverse complement strand
CCCCGCCTCCTTAGTGTTAGGCCCTTCACAATGCTATTAACCTAAGAATAAAACATTTTATCCCCCTCAACTAATGAAGTTGAGTGAGAATGAATAACAAACAATATAATATAGGTAATATCACAACTGAAACATTTCAGTCATAACCATTATGTTCAACTTCACTCATACATTAGCCTACCAAGCGTTTATTACTAGCAATGCAGCATGATATGCTCATTCATGTGGCATGCATTGGTACCAATATCTTGTGCCCTTCCAATATCCTCATTTAGTTAGTCGACATGGCTAGGCATTTAGATACAATGTCTAGGAACCTAGGGTAATAACGAGCTGCTTAGGAGTAGAACCCCTAACCAAATTAGACTATACACTATATTCTAACAAATCAAAAAGGCAACAAAGAGCTACTTGGGAGTAGTGCGTGCAACTTTGTCTTACAAAATTAGACTACACACTGTAGTTTACCAAATCAAACTATCAAAATAGTTAGGATGTTTAAGCAATGAGAATCTATATGCTTCTAAAAGCTAATTTCATAATGCCACGATTTTTCCTTGATCACTTAGAAGCCTCATTCTAAAAATTCTGATCCATAGGTCTCTTTTTATGCCATGCCATGTCATGATATGCAAAAACCCACGAACAACTCTAGAGGATGTGACACCCAATGAAACTTCTAAGAATTGATGGCACAATTCGATATAATGTACGAATTAGTCCAGTGAGCTTACTTGCCACCTAGCCTTACTCAAGGGTTAAGATAAGAGTGATGCCGAGAGTAAACAGGTAGTGTTTACACAATGAAGGAAAATTCTCAAGTGTATTAATGATAATCAATCTAATTGTTACAATTACAGCTATAAGTACAAAGGTATTTATACCTGAGAATTTAGGGCAACATGCCCAAAAAGGAAAAGACAAAAAGGGTATTACCATAAAGAAGTAATATATAAGAATGCAAAAGGGTCAAAATGAATATTCCAAAAAAGTAATGGTTAATGGAGTAGATTCTACACATAGTCCTATATACATGGTAATGATACATTAGCAAGGCCATTAGAGGATGTAGTCAAAAGTATACAAACAAGTTGCTTGCCCGATTAGGGGGGCTAAGGAATAGTTCGGGTTCTCTCTCGGCATACTGTTTATCAACACACAATCTCTGAGAAATAGACAGTCATTCGGCTTAGCATAAAGAGTAACTTAACAAAATAGTACTCAACCTCAATATTAGTTAGCTGAAGTAGAAGAATCCACCTTGACAAGCCTTCTAGTCCTCTAGCTCGACTACGGGTCAAAGGCCCAGTAACTTGATTGCTATCATTCCGACTTATGCTGCTAGTGACCAAGCATCAAATAATTCCAAGGTGGATCATTGAAGGCAAGTGCCTATCCAACCAAAAGAAGGCTGAGGTAAGAGCAAGGTTGAGGAACCTGAGGTTCGAAAATACCAAGGTTAGAGCTTTGGAAGAAAGACTTGAGAAATCAAATGCTTTAAATGTCTCAGTTATGGACACGTGACTAATCAACGCCCATATTGCCAAGTCATGACTATAAAGTGAGACAATCCCCAGTTTAAAGTAGAAAGTACGAGTGACGGAGAGGAAGAGATGGGAGTTAAGCAGATGCTAAAAGAGTTTTAAGAAGACCCCAATGCCGAGACACATCTTAAGGGTGGTGTAGAGTACTGTTTTATCATTCAATGATCTCTTAGTGCATTTGTAGCAAAAGAGGATGAGTAGAGGAAGAACCTCTTCCACAAAAATTGCCAAGTGAATGGCAAGCTATGTGCCTTGATCATTGACGAAGGGAACTGTATCATAACCCAACAATATTGTTATCGTGGTAAATCGTCGTATACCATACAAAGGTTTACTATCAACCCCCTTTTGATCACAAGCCTTTCATACAACACATAAGGCTCCTTTTACTATACATTATCACCAAGCCCATAGATAAGTAATATAGAGAATTTTTTACTAAAATTAACTTTTGAGACATAAATTAATCAAGTAAACATATGGACTCGTTACATTCCACACCAAAAGAATATTATAAACAAATGCAGTTCATAATAGAAACTGCATCATAAACTTTAAACTATGTTATGAATAAAATAAAGGTAAATAATTATCTACAAAAACTTTTACAAAATCCCCTCTAAGCTCCATGATCGCTCTAACTCGTCTCTACACGAGACTCACTATGAGCATGCCTCAGCTCGAATTAGCAAAGAGGTTTTCTTGCAACAAAAGGAACCTATTGGGGTATAAGGTTAAGCTTAGTGAGATAAATACCCTCATCAATATTGCATGGCAGAAATTTATTAGATGCACAATCATATGAATGCATGAACAATCAATATGCCAAACAACGCATGCAATGGCCTAAAAACTACGTACGACTCAGAATTATGTCCCCTATAGTCGAGGTTTGGAGATAATTAACCGACTTAAACCAAAATCCGTGTTCTAGCCTTTGGGTTTTTATTTCATTTACACTATTGTGCTTAAGTCAAAATAAACTTATATATATATATATACTTTCTTTACTAGTTATCAAATCATATTTTCAAAATCCCAAGTCTAACGATGTAATGGCCTTCGCAATCTACAAACACATATCCTAAGAAAAAGCCACAAAATATGACCCCTCATCGACGGTTGGCATCTCTCAGCACTTAATAAGCCCGTCAGCTTAGGACAAAAACTAAATAAAATGATGACATAGCTAGTACCCAATCTTACAAGAGGCTCTCCTCCTGTGAGTCCCTTCTCATCTTCTGAGTGAAGCGACAGTCGGTGTTATCCGAATGTAATTGTGGGGAATGCATAATCGATTTAATTTCTTAATCATATAAATGGTTAATCCGATTTTTCAAGGTCATCAGACAATTTCATTCCATACAATCACACGTATAAATTATCACAAACAATTTCCATTATCATATGATTAATATGCCATAGCATTCAATCATAAATTTATACACATTCATTTCTCGTATCCCATAGGCATCCAATTTATATATATATATTTATATATAAGTTTAGGTACATCTATTCTACGAGCAAAATCAAGTAAAGAGTCGTCAAGAATTTACTCACTCCACCATAAGGGTCAGTCAAAGTAGTCCAAGGGCAAGTTATCCCCAAACGTGAGGTCCCTTGGTCATCAAAATAATAATACTATAAGGGATTGAAATAAAATTTAGGAAACTAAGCTAAAACCCCTTAAGTTATACTTTTATCTAGTTTTCATATTTTTTTTTTCGATTTTGCTTAAAAGTTCAATAGCGTATAACTTTCTCGTTTAAAATCCGATTTTTATGATATTATAGTCAATCTTCATCATTTTCGAGTGTACTTTAACGTGGTGGGTTAGATTTTCGAGATGAGGCACGCAAATCTATCCATAGGTTAAAACAATAGTGGTCCTCACGATTTGGAGTGCTTTTAGGCTTTATTTGGTTAATAGGCTTTATTTGGTTAATGGGCTTTTTAGTAGCTTGAGAATTCCTTTGGGCTTGGGCTTAAGATTCTATTCTTGGATCAAAATACTCCTTAAGGTCAAATTTACAACTTTGATTTACACTCCTAAGGCTATCAACCACTTCTTGGGCTTTTAAGTGGGCTTAAGTTGTCAAATGAACTTGTTTTTTATTCAATTCAAAGATCGTCACTTTCTTGGGCTTAGGAAGTGTTTTGTGGGCTTCTTGAGGGTCTTAAAAAAACCCTTATTGATGTGTCAAGTTGCTGGTCAGAAACTTAAGGGTGGTGAAACTTGATGTTTGAGACCCGTTTTGGAAGTTTTAAGCTCGGTTTTGAGTTTTAGGCTTAATACACTTATCAAACTTGCCTTAGTTGGTCTTTTCACTTTGTTCACTTATTTTTATCATATTTTTAAGTGTCTTTTAGGGATGTTCCAGATCTGGTCGATTTGAGTATAAGGGCTTCGAACTTGATTTTCTAACTCGTTTCATCATTTCCTTGAGTTTAGGTATTAGATCATAAACTCAAGCTACTTGTATTCAAATCTTAATTTGACTTCTTTTTCATGAAATGATTATTTGGCTCATACTTTACATGAAAATAGAGGATCTTACTTTTATCATACCTCCCATATCATAGTTCATGTCTTACAAAGTTGGTTTCCTCATAAAACTTCATGTGATGGATTTTTATCTTTACCTAAGTCTAGATTTAAGCATGTTTAACTTAATGAAAGTGTAAACAACATCCAAATGACTTCTAAACTCTCACTTCCAGCATGCTTCTCTTTCATTCAAATTCTCATTTCAAGATTTTCTCAACTTAAAATCTTCCATTCCGAGTGTTAAATAAGTATTTTCATAAAACACTAACTTTACATGCTCATATTTTAACTTCCATATAAGGTTTTCATGACTTTGCTTCTTAGGGTGGTCTTTAATGTTATACCAACTTATGATCATACTCATATCTTCAAGAAATTATAGTCTCCTAACATGAATACTAATCAACTAACACAAGATATACTTACTAGTCCTTAAAGCAAAAAAATTATGGTGGTAGTGTACTAAGGTTCCACTTATGCTCTTTGTCTTACTTCCTCCTTCTTGTACTCCTTTTGAAACCCGAGTTGTGATCCTTTGAAGTGGGGTTTAAGGAGTGTTCTAAGGATCCTAAAGGGCTTTGAATGTTAGCAAAAGCAAGACAAGAAGAAGTTGAAAGTGACGTAAGTATGTGTGTACTTGGAATGTGGTGGTAAGTGAAGGATTTTGTAGGGTATAGTTGTTTCTTCCTTTGTGTTGTTTTCAAAGTAAGAGAAAAGGAAGTAAAAATGAAATTGAAAGTGAGAGCAAATGGGAAAAGAGTGGCCGGTTGGAATGGGGTGGGAAGTGTGTTTAATAGGCTTGATTTTGTTGTTTTGTAGCATGCACAAAAGTCAACAATTACAACTATTGATAATGTAAGCATTAAAAGGTGAATAGTAGAGTGTAAGATAAAGTGATTGATGGATGAAAAACAAGAGTATGGTCCCCTTTAAAGCCATGTAAGAACCGGCCATTAGGTGTCCTTTTGGGCATGGAGTTGTCTTGTCTCATTTATTAAAATTAAGCATGTGAAATCTTGTAATAATTTGTCCATATGTAATATAAGTGAAGGGGTGATAAGGAAAGTGTCTTGTTACTAGATTTTGATAAGTTATCAATAGATAAATGACTTAAACTTTCAATTGATAAGTCATTTAGGGTGATTAGTTGGTATACTTATTCAAGTAGAAGGCTTAGGCATGAAGATAAGGGAATTGTCTTATAGAAAATTGTTTTAGGATTTACTTCTTGAATTTTTTTATAAATGATGATCTAATTCTTATAAAATTATGAAATTTTCTAGAGTTAAATGAAATTATTCAAATTAAATTATCAATTAGTCACTTAGGGTTAAAAGTCCTTAATTGTTTTAGGGCTTAGGGTTTTCGATGACTTTAGAGTTTGCAGTTTTTCAAGTTCAGGTTTTATCGATAGTCGGCTTTTGAATTGGAAAAGTAAGTTCATTTCCAATCGTAAACTTAAGTTCTTAGTTTAGTTGACCCATGAGAATATTTGGGAACTACTCTTAATCAAATCATAGGTCGGCTAAAAGTAGGGTTTACAAACTACACCAATGTCATAGCCCAAAGGGTAGTTATGTCTATGAAACTGCTAACTCTCCTACATCCTAAGCCGTACAAGATTCACTGGCTAAATAAGGAGGCTTACATGTTGCTAAGCAAGTTAGAGTACCGATTACCATCAGTGATAGGTACAAAGACAAGGTGTTGTGTGATGCCCTTCCAATGTGCACTTCTCACATATTACTTGGCTGACCCTGGCTGTTTGACTTAAAAGTATTGCACGATGGGCATAGGAACACCTACATGTTTCAAAAGGGCAAAAAGAAAATAATACTGATGTCCATGAGTCCTAAGGAAGTGCAAGAAGCCTAAGAAAAGGTTGCTAGATCTCTACAGCAGAAGTCCTTGGTGATTTCCTAAGCTCAATCTGCCCGAAAAGTCAAGGTTAAGGACTATGTGCTCTTTCTAGTCAGGAGATTCTTGGAGGTGAAAGATGTCGAGAAATGCCCAATTAAAGTAAGAGCTCTACTAGAAGAATATACTGATCTATTTCCTATTGAGATGTCGAAAGGTTTACCACCTTTAAGAGGCATTAAGCATTGCATTAATCTTCAACCTAGACGAGCTCTACCAAACCGACCCACTTATAAACTCAATCTTAAGCAAACAATTGAGCTAAAGAAGCAAGTTGATGAGTTAATGGATCATGGGTATGTCCGAGAGAGTATGAGCCCATGTGCCATCCCTACCATGCTAGTACCAAAGAAAGATGGGTTATGGAGAATGTGCATTGACAGCTGTACTATCAACAAAATTACTATTAAGTACTAATACCCGATCCTACGGTTAGATGATATGCTTGAAGAGTTGCATGGTGTACACATCTTTTCAAAGATTGATCTAAAAAGTAGCTACCACCAAATACAAATAAGGCTTAGAGATGAATGGAAGATGGCCTTCAAAACAAAGGATGGCCTGTTTGAATGGATGGTAATGCTATTTGGCCTATCTAATGCACCGAGTACATTTATGCGGCTAATGAATCATGTGCTTAGAACATTGATTGGCAAATATGTTGTGGTGTATTTTAATGATATTCCAGTCTATAGTACTGACCTCATCACTCATGTTGAGCATTTAAGATCAGTGTTTGACATCCTTCGAGCCAAGAAATTATTCGGCAACCTGAAGAAATGTGTGTTCTATCAAAGCGAGGTTGTTTTCCTTGGTTATGTTGTTTTAGGGAAAGGAGTTCAAGTTGATGATGACAAAGTCAGAGCTATTCTTGAGTAACCCACACCAACTAGCGCTGCTAAAGTTAAGAGCTTCCATGGTCTAACTTCATTTTATCAGAGATTCATTTAGAACTTCAATTCCATAACTGTACCATTAACTGAATTAACCAGGAAAAACATTGAGTTTAAGTAGTCAAAGAAAGCTCAAAAGAGTTTTGAAGATGTGAAGTCTAAGTTGACATCTACTTCAATACTCACCTTATCGAATTTCGAGAAAGTTTTTGAGGTTGAATGTGACATGTCTAGCATTGGCATTGGTGCTGTCCTTATGCAGGAGTGCCAACTAATTGCTTATTTCAACGAGAAACTCCGTAGTGCTACCCTAAATTACTCAACCTACAACAAATGGGTTGAAATAAGCAATTGGTTATTTCAACTAGCAACATTATCTATTGCCAAGAGAGCTCATCATCTACTCCAACCATGAGTCTCTCAAGCATCTTCGTGAACAGTAGAAACTTTCTCGGCATTTTGCCAAATGGGTTGAATTCCTAAAGTCTTTCTACTACATCATTCGATACAAGAAAGGGAGCACCAATACGATAGCCGATGCTCTTTCTCGTTGTCATACCCATATTATAACTATTCAAGCTAAGGTACTTAGATTTAGTACCCTACCCAATCATTATGTGCACGATTAATATTTTGGGCCCTTAGTAGCCAAGTGCAATGTTGGAGGTATTGTGGATGGATTCTACTTAAGTTAGGGGTTTTTGATGAAAGGTAAGCAAGTTTGTGTGCCAAGTGGTTCATCTAGAGAACTACTCGTCCGTGAAGCCTATGCTGGAGGTTTAGCTAGCCATTTTAGTGTAAAGAAGGCAGTAGAAATGGTAGTAGAAATACTAAAAGAACATTTCTACTGGCCTGGGATAATGAGGAATGTGCAACGAGTTCTTGAGAAGTGCAAGGTGTGTAAACATACAAAAGAAAAAAGAGAGCCGTATGGAGAGTACACACCTCTATCCATACCTGAGCACCCATGGATCAACCTAAGCATGAATTTCATGCTTGGCCTTCCCCGAACATCGAAAAGGCATGACTCCATTATGGTTGTAGTTTATCGTTTCAGCAAAATGAGCTACTTCATTTCTTGCCATAGAACTAATGATGCTCTATTTATCACTAACCTTTTTATGTAGGAAATTATACGTCTGCATAGGCTACTAAGAAGTATTGCATCTGACCATGATTCGAAGTTCACGAGTTTCTTCTAGAAAACCCTATCGAAGAAACTCAATACTAAGCTTATGTATAGTACTTCTTGTTCTTGCTACGCTCAAATAGATGGCTAGACCGAAGTAGTAAATAAGACAGCCGATAACCTTTTACGAGTGGCTATAGGGAAGAATTTACGTGATTGAGACCTATGCCTACCAATCATTGAGTTTACTTACAACCAATTAGTTCACAGCTCGATAAGGAGGTCACCTTTTGAAGTCATCTATGGACTCAACTCAAACTTACCCCTAGATATAGCTGTCAACCTAGCCATATAAGGGGAAAGTCAATCAAGCCTACAGCACACCAAGGAATTCTAGAAATTGCATCAAAAGGTAGCCAAACATCTAGCCCGATAGAAGGAATAGGGCAGGTAAGGAAAGAGACAAGTGGTTTACAATCCCGTAGACCTTACTAAGTCCATCTCAATAAGGAGCATTTCCTTAGGAAGAGAACGAACAAGGTTTGCCCTAGATCAGACGGACTTTTTAAGATCCTTGAGTGCACCAACGATAATGCCTATGAGCTAAAGCTACCCAACCAATACAGTATATCCTCTACTTTTAATGTAGCTAATCTAACACCCTATACACTTGATGAAGAAGAGGGCCGAGATTTAAGGGCAAATTTTCAACAATCCCAAAGAACTGATGAGCTGCTGACCATTGGATCTCTTACACATGTATAACTTCGAGACCTCCAATCCCTCACTCAAAGAATCCTCTCTCGACAACTTGCCGATGATGAGAGACACTATGTAGTAGAAGGATGGCTAAATTCCTTGACAAACCTAGGAGGTTACTCCCTACTCTATTCTCTCTCTTATGCCAACTATTTACTTACCTAAAGCTTTGTGCCAAATGATCAAACTTTCAACTGCTGAGAGACTCTTACCAAGTGATGAAACACTCTTCTTCAAGCCAAATACTTTCTTCCAACTTCTTACCAGTCCTTGATGCTACAATATCTTGATTCCCCCTCGCTTGTTATGATCAAAGAATCTACGTATAGAACCAACATTGCACTACCACCTCTCCGTTTCACTTGACACTGTACTATTTTTTCCTTTTGTTGTTTGTCCTTTTTACCCCTTTTTGGATGTACTAGGAATTCTTCTTTTGTATGCCTTTTTGTAATTTCTTTATTTGTGTGGGTGCCCTAGAGACTTACTATAAATAACCCCTTTTTGTTTGTAAGCTAAAATCATCTTACATCAAGAAATAAACATTGAATATTTTGTTCTTGTGAGACCATCCTCTCCAAGACCATTCTTATACACTCTTATCTAATTTTGCCACGTATCTCAAGATTAGTGGTGGGTAGACCTTGACATCAACTTATGCGTCATATCAAGTGAAGTGTCGAGTTGTGTTGTGTTTGTAGGTGGGTCATATCCTCTAAGTAGCTTCACATCAGCTACTCTTGTCATTTCATAGACTGACTCACTATATTTTCTCCAGTATTTCAAAGAACCCATTGGTTCAAATCTACTACAGTAAGCCCTAATCGTAACTAAGCTCCTAGGCACATTAGGGTGAAGGAATGATGGACTTAAGCGCAAATGCAATTGTTGGTGACAATGAAAGTGATGCTCTAAGAAGAAGCCAATGAGTGGAGCAGGCATCTAGGACCACTGATGTACGAATTGACTGTCCTACAAGACTAATGGAGAATATGATGATTTTGATGCAAAGCATGATGGTCACCCTTATAAGTGGAGCTCAACGAGCTAATAACCCAACTAATGAGATCATCTCAACTGAAAATCGAGCTAACTAAGGGATTAACTAAGCTCCTGACACTTTGTGCAAAAGAGAAATCAACTAAACTCATCATGGGCAATTTAAAGGAAATGAATAAAGGGTTAATCATAGACTAGAACTAACCCAAGAAGAAGAAAGTGAAGAAGAAGAGCTCTATGAGGACGAAGAAAGAATAAAGCATGTACCCAGGGGTGAATGGTAAGAAGGCCGACCTAATCAAGCATATTTCCTTATTTAGCAGCTAAAGAGAAGAGCTTATCAATAGGCTCACTATAAGAATGAATTGGATGACATTATTAAGGTTGACGAGGAATTTGATGAGGACTATTATGATGAGAGACGTACTGCCCAAGGTCATAAAAGTATTGATAAAATGAAAATCCAAATACCAAGCTTCTTAGGTTGTGGTAATGTTGTTAAATACCTTGAATAGGAAGAGCGCATTGAAAAGATATTTGAGTGTATCATTATGCTGAAAGAGATAGGGTTAAGCTTACTTCCTTAGAGTTCACATATGTGATAGAAGAAGATGCATGCCGTAAGAAAGAGAGAGAAGGACACTGAAGTATGAAGACATGGGAAGAAATGAAGAAAGTCATGCGAAATAGGTTCATACCTGAATCCTACTATCAAGACACTTTTACAAAACTATAGGAACTTAGGCAAGGTACTTGAACTATTGATGAGTACATACAAGAATTCCAAATGCTAATGATATGATGTGAAGTAGAGGAGACAAAAACCTAAACTATTTCAAGCTTCATCATAGATCTGAAATATGAACTTCGAGAAATTGTGGAAGTATTTTCCTACCAAACCCTTGAGGAAGTTATCAAGGTTACCTAACATGTTAAGAGATTGAAGAGAAATTGACCTTATTGACTTACTAGTTCTTCACCTATTTGAATAAGCCAACCTACATATGGACATGGAATGAAACTATTCGTTCAACTCTAAGCTAAAGGGAAGGCTAGATGTAGAGTTCAAAAGGAGTAAGGAAGGAACAAGGAGGGAAAGAGAAGGAATTTAAAAAAACTAGCAAGCTAAAGTGCTTTTAGTGTAAGGGCTTTGGTTACATAGTTGCTAAGTACCTAAATTGGAGAACAATGGTCATAAAAGGTGAGATATCAACCTTCAAATTATACAGTACAAATGAAGAAAGTAGTGAAGCTGCAAAAGAAAAGCAAGATGGAGTGAAGTTGGAAGTTATAAGAGGTGATATTTGCTTTGAAGAAGGAGACATATCAGCATTGGTTATCCGACAAGCACTTAGTATGGAACATGTTCAACAAGAAGAGCAATGTAAGAATTTGTTCTATACTACCTACAAGGCAAAACATTAACTTTGTGCTTTGATTATTGACAGTAGAAGTTGTTCGAATGTTGCTTCTGTTAGGATGGTAGAATAGTTAAACTTATTAACCTCTATGCATCCTAAACCATACAAATTGCATTGGTTGAATGAGCGAGGATCATTACATGTCATGAAGCAAGTGCTATCGCCAATTACCATTGGAAGTTACAAGGACGAGATCATATGTGATGTATTACCAATGTATGCCTCCTATATCCTACTAGGTCAACCTTGGTTATTTGATTGAAGAGTCATGTATGATGGATATAATAATACCTATAGCTTTAAGAAAGAAGGCTGACCTATTACACTTTTTCTAATGACACCAAGTCAAGTTAATAGCATGCAATCCAGACTAAATCAAAAGACTAAGAAAACCTTAGTGATGAACCAATCAAAGCTGAGAGGGGCTATGAAAGATGATGAACTAACCTTCTTGTTTATACAAAGATTTCTAGAAATTCATAAACATACCAACCAACCTGAAGAGGTCAAAGAATTGCTCAAAGAATTTGCTGACCTATTTTCAAATGAATTGCCACAAGGTTTACCTCTGAAGCAAGGAATAGAGCATAGCATTGATCTATAACCTAAAGCCACGTTATTGAACCAACTGGCTTATCACATGAATCCTAAGCAAGTCGTCGAGCTGTAGAGATAGATTAATGAACTTGTTGAGAAAGTTTATGTTAATGAAAGCATAAGTCCATGTGCTATACCTGAACTATTAGTTATTAAAATGGACGAAAGTTGGAGGATATACGTGAATGGCCAAATTGTTCAAAGGATCATTATCAAGTATCCGTATCTAATCTCTAGGTAGGACAACATGTTAGATGAGTTGCATAGATCAAGTATATTCTCTAAAATTTATCTCGAGTTAGGATACCATCAAATTTGAATATGTGAAGGCAATGAGTGAAAGACAACCTTCAAAACAAGATATGGATTGTACAAATAGCTTATCATGCTACTTGGGGTATCTAATGCCTTAAGCACATTTATGAGGTTAACCTATGTACTACAAAACCAAATTGGGAAGTTTGCTCTTGTCTACTTTGATGAAATTGTGGTATAAAGTCCTAACCTACCTAATCATGTAAAATAGCTCCGACTTGTTTTCAAAGTGCTTCGAGCTAAACAATTGTTTAGCAACCTAAAGAAATGTTATTTCTATCAAAACGAAGTTGTATTCCTTAGGTACGTAGTTAATAGAGGAGGCCTTAAAGTAGAAGAGGAAAAGGTTAGAGCTACTATTGAGTAGCTTACCCCGACCTCATGTGCCGACGTCAGAAGCTTCCATGTTTTAGCTTCTTTCCATCATAGGTACATACAAAATTCTACCACTATTGTAGCACCCCTTACCGAGCTCACAAAGAAGAATGCTGAATTTTAATCGAGAATTAAAGAAGAGGAAAGTTTTACCTAGCTGAAGAAGAGGTTAACTTTAACACTTGTATTATCTTTGTCTAACTTTAGCAAGGTTTTTTAATTGGATTGCAATGTCTCAAGATTAGGAATTGTATAGATTCTCATATAGGATTGCCAACCTATTGCCTACTTTAGTGTGAAACTTAGAGGACCTACTTTGAACTACTCAATGTACAATAAAGAGTTATATGCCCGAGTCCAAGCTTTGCAGACTTGGCAACATTACTTATTACCAATGGAGTTTACTGTGTATTCTAATCACTAGACTTTAAGATATTCAAGGAGCCAACCAAAGCTCTTGAAGTGACAAATCAAATGGGTTGAGTTCTCAGAAGGATTCATATTCATGATCAAATATAAGCAAAGTAAGGCTAATGTAGTTGCACATACCTTACCGAAATGACAAATACTACTTTTGAAGATAGAAACAAGATTACTTGCATTTGTAAGCATCAAGGAGCAGTATCCTTAAGACCTCCATTTCAAACCGCTCTTTGCTCAATGTAAGGACAAAAGGACATTAGATGACTGCTTTGTAGAAGAAGGATACCTTCTCTGAGTAGGAAGACCATATGTGTCAAACTATTCATTACGGGACTTGTCTTTGAAACACATGGAGGAGAATTATCTCATCATTTTAGAGAAAAGAGAATGTATACATTGTTGAAATCAAGGTTTTATTGGCTTAGAATGGTGAAAGATATCCATTGAATAGTTGAGAGGTGTGCAACTTACAAAGAGGCCAAGAGTTGAGCTAAGCAAGGGAAAGCTATAACCTTACCAATACCAACCAAGCCATAGGAAAACTTAAGTGTGGATTTTCTTCTTGGATTGCCAAAGATGACATAAGAAAGGATTCAATGATGATCATAGTCAATGGATTCAATAAAAGGGCACACTTTATGTCATATAACAAAACTAACGACGCTTCGGCTTTTTTTTTTTTTTTTTTGCACAAGATCGTAAGGCTATATGGAGTTCCTAGAAGTGTTGCGTCTAATAAAGATCTAAAGTTTTTTAGCCAAATTTGGAAGACCTTATGGTGTTAACAAAGGACCAAATTACTGTATAGTACATCTTACTAGCTACAGACCAATGGTCAAATAGAGGTTGTCAATCAAACACTGGAATCTCTTCTTTAAGCTATTATTGGATGAAATCAGACTGATCAAGATTATTGCCTACCTATAGTAGAATTTGCCTAAAACCAAACTATTCATAGAATAACTAGAAAAACATCGTTTGAGGTAATGTACAAATTTAGTCCTAAGCTATCGCTTGATCAGATACCAACACCAAGGACTAAACAAGGTGACTCAAGAGGCAAGGACCAAACTAGAGCCAGATAGTAGACTTACCAGTAGGTTACTAAGCAAATAACCTAAGCAATCAAGAAACTAATATAAGGAAACCAAGGATGAAAAAAGAAGAAATAGTTCCAACCAAGAGAACTTATGTGGCTTCACCTCAACAAGGCAAGGTTCCCCAATAAGAGGAAAAGTAAACTTTTGCCCTAAGTAGAAGGACCTTACCAAGTACTTTAGAAAGTTGACAACAATGTCTATAAGCTTAAACTCCTAGAAGGATACAAAATCTCTAACATTTTCAACAGTACAAACTTGAGCCCATATGTCCTGAACGAAGATCCCCTAACAGAGCATCCTAAGGATTTGATCCTAAATCCTAAATAACCCATAAGCGATTAGGCCACTTATCTAGGTAAGTGCCAAAGGTCTACTTAGCTTAATCTCTCGAATTCTCCTTTCCAAGCTAGTTCTTCAAACCCCAACTTAAAAGTTGAAGAAGCCAATTTGTATGCCCTCTCCAAGTTTCAAGCCATTTGGCGTATCACCTTAACAAGCCTTAATGTGGTTGAGTTATCAAAAGCTTTCACATCCAACCTTTCTAGAAGGTCATCCCTAATTCCAAATCTCCTACCCTAAGCTATCTAAGGAGTCCACTAAAGCCAACCTTATCTAGACATGTTAGAAACCATCATTGTTAGGCACTCTAACCTCTCCCATGAAGAAACATATACCATTTCCCATGCGCATAAACCAAATAGAAGAAATTTCTCCTTTTAAAAGGATTACTTAATTGTCCTTTTACTTTTATTCTTAATATCATGTAATGTTTACCCTTTTTGGTAAAACTAGTGTGTTTATGGCCCTAGGAAGGATCGAGTATAAAAACCTACTTATGGATAGTAGCTATAATCAGTCTTCTCTTTGATATTAATGAAAATTTCGTCTTTGAATACTTCCTTGTGAAATTCTTTTTTACTCTTAGCTCATAGCATCCCTTGAGCAAGGTTGTGCCGGTGAGCAACCCAACATTTCGGACTGGTACATTACATCTGGCGAGGTTTTAATTCATGAGTGCTAGAGCAATGAGTCACATCTGAGAGTAGCTTACGAAGCTTAGTCCTTTCCTTTCCTTTTACGCTTTTCCATCTGAACCCATACCTTTCCTTTCTCTGATAGTTGTTCTTTGGGGGACACATCCAAGCATATGTAAGACCTCTTTCGAGGCACATCAAAAGTGATTCTTATTAATTTGTTAATTGAATTTCTTCGATTAATAGAAATAAGGAATGAATTAAAAATCTTTGGAATTACTGCTTATTAATCACTTGGTGAAATAGAGTTTAGATATCTTTATGGTTATTTAAAGTTTCTTAATTGTTCTTGTTATTTCTTACTAATTGTTATTTGATTTTATTTTCTTTTAATTAAAATTAATTATTGTATTTCACTATTGAATTCCATATCTCATTTTAGTAAAATAGTAGAGTATGAGTAGGTGAGTGTACAATCCTCAAGGGATCGACACCCTTGTACTCCATTGTCCACTATATTATTACCTAATAAGTGCACTACCGAATGTCACCTCATACAAGTGTATCACTAATACTCTCCCTCAATCAAGCATCCATATATAAAGAGATTTGCAAAAGCCTAAGATCAAAGTTGAATGCTTAATTTGTAAGTATTGGTTTGAGAAGGATACAAAACATGTTTGTAATTTTATTCTCATTTGTAAATTTAATTGGCTTATGATATGACTTTCTAAATGATTTGCCAAGATAATATCACTCTTTAAGGGACTTGAAATGTTCTCCCCCTTTGGCTTCATCAAAAAGATGAGATTCCAAGTGGTGAAGGGAGAGAAATGCAAGTTGAAAATTTAGTTTAATCTCGCTTAAGCTTTAAGATATGCCTCCTACAAAAAACAATCACAACAACATAAGAGCACTTTAAATAGAATCAACTTCAACAACTACAAAGACAATCATAAAAACAAGCCACAACAACTCTCAACTCAGCTTCACATACTACATTCTCAACTTCAACAGCACCATTCTTTGAGGCAAAGACACAAGTGTAGCTTAAGAAGCAATATAAAGGACTTCATACAATGAAAGACTACATGGCCAAATATCTAACACAATACATAAACAAATGGCTACAAGCTAAGAGCAATAGCAAAAAATCTATCAAAATATATGACTAAAAGAGATCAAAGGCCAAGTCCAACACAAAAACAAGGATAACAAATCCAGAAAGCAACATAACAATAGCAATAATGGAAGGAGTACTAAGATTCCAAAGTGTCTTTATTGGCATTATGTGCAACAAGGGGAGCAATAGGTGGAACAAAAGCACTAGATGAGCCATGGACATAGGGGTATGGAGGAGGATAATTCAAGCCCAAGTGATTATATAGGTGAAAGAATTCGATGTGGATGGACTAATGCAGGGTATCGAAATCTTCCCTAATGTAAGTGACTTTACCCTTCATCTCATTGTATCTCATCTCATGGTATTGATGATAAGGATGCTAGGTTTTAATGGGAAGATTTAGATTAAAATGAGGAACTAGTAGTCTTAAGAATGTATAGCTCTCCTATTTCCCTCTTCTATGACTAAGCTCATCCTCCCTCTAAGTTAGATCCTCTCATAGGACAAAAGCATCATCTCTAATTTCACCACCGCCATGTAATGGAGATATATCTCCTCCTTTTCTTTCCCAATGCCTATCATTTTTTTTTTTTTAACCAACGTGTGAAATATTAGAAAAGTTATAGGTAGTCAAACTAATAATGTGAGGCTTAGTTGGAAAATCAACACCCTTATGTTTCAATAATAAGGTCACAAGCCTAAACAACAAAATGCTCTTATTTGGACGATTGGTGACCATTTTGAAGCAGTTAAATATCAAGTCAAAACAGTAAAGCTTGATGTTTTTCATAAAATAGCTCATAATCCAAAGACCACCTTGGGTGAGACCTTGATATTAGTCAGCTCTTGGACAATAATTGTCCACAATAAAGAGGTGAAAATTCTCTATTTAAGGGGTAAACAGTATGCTCTAATATTTTTTCAAGTTTCCAATTAGCACCAACCCCTTAAGTACCAAACACATCATGATAATATGATGCTTCATTTCCCCCAAAACCATTCATATATGTAGAACCATCCATCTCAAATCCTAAAAGAACACAAATATCTTCTTGATCAAACTCAATTCTACTCCCATACATGTAAGCATACCACTTCCTTCTCACTTCATCATATGGTTCTATTCTTACCTCCATATTATCATCCTCATCAATGCGATTGGTTAAATTATAAAAGAATAGCTTAACAGCTTCTTCATGAACTTCAAGAGGATAGTTTTAAGTTTCTAATACCTTATTGGAAGCAACTCTAGGAGTGCAATGAATTCCAAATTTGCATAGCAAATCATTTGGAAAATGTTGACCAATATGTAGTTCCAAATCTTAGAAAAGCTCATACCATTTCTCATTATTAGCACTAGGAATCTAAATTGGTCATGAAAGGAGCTAGCTTTCTTAGTTTTCTTTCTAATTTTGATATTGGGAGCCATTGAGTAATTCGATCAAACACTTGGTGGGTACTAAGGTATTTAGGGTTTGAAGAGTGAAGGAGTGTGTAAGACTGTTAGATCTTGAAGAAAGTATTATAGGGAGTGTGTTTAATGAGGCATGCATGTGATTTGTGGAAAGAAAAAGAAATTTGGGAATGCTTTTAGGTAAAGAGGAGTGTTTGTCGGGTTTGGGGTAAAATAAAATAAAAAAGTGTAAGAGGTTTCTTTGTTATATCTATAGAATTTTTGCTTATTGATCAATCGATCTGGGTGCAATTGTGAGTAGAAAGATCAAGGTTGAGTTAGATAACGACGATCAATCGGTCTTAAATGTACCAACCAATCAGTAGAAGAAAGATTAGCACCGATCTATTGGGTCTAATTGTATCAATCGGTCACTTGATACCTAATGAACACATAAGCTACCAACTTAAGACAAGCTACTACCGATCGATCAATGTATTAGCTATTGATCAATCGATAGCTACAAATTCTACAGCTTTTCAATAGATGGTCAGTAGACCAATTCAAAGAAGAAGCAACATTTGTTATTGGTCTAAATTTGGATCAAAAAGTTATTTTAACGTTACAACTAAGTTTCATATTATCCATAGGAGCAAATTACACTCATAGAATTACTTGAATATCATAAAATGATCAAATCAAAACTCAAAATGATCAAAGTTCAATTTTAGCCAAAATATGAGCAAAACTAACCAATTTTTGAACACTAAGTAATGAAACTATTAAGCTATGACTTTAAGCAAAATTCAAAAGCATAGATGACCTTATTCAAATAAAAGTTAAAGCTCAAAAGTCAAGATTTATCAAAATCATATTAAGAGTTCCTTAAAGGACACTTGTCATATATAAACTTTAACTAGATTACCAAATTTGCACAATTTGCCTAGTTGTTATTTAAAAGGACTTCAAACAATGTTATAGGCATGATTGATCATGAAAGGAACATAAGCAAGGCATGAAACATACAACAAAGCAAATTGGCCACTATGGTTCTAAAGGCATGTTATGGCCTAATTAGGGTATAGGAGGTTTAAATTTGTACAAACTCATGATTTGGCCAAATTAACCATGCGAACACAATATATTGACAAAATTAAACATGTGTGAACCAGTTTTGGGCACGAAAATCAAAGCAAGATAAAATTGTGCATGTATGAACCTTAATAAGCATGATTAACTTCAAATGTGCCTAAAACAAGCCAAATACTAAAATTTATGTATGAAACCTATATGAATATGTTTCTTAGGTTTAATATCATGTTATAAGTCGATCGGTTCATTAGAAAACTCAAATTTTGCAAAAAATCACTATCTTGGTTCTTAGTATCCTAGCATTCATCTTGCATGATCATTCTTCTTAATGTGCAAAACCAATCCTCGCTCAAAGATTTTGTAAAGATATCAACTATTTGATTACTTATGTCAACAAACTGTAAGCATATATCATTATTTTAAACATAATCACAAATAAAATGATGTCCAACCTCTATATGCTTAGTCCTTGAGTATTGAATCGGATTTTAGTTAAATTAATAGCACTTATGTTTTTCACACCTAATTGGGATTTTAGAGTAATTGAGACCATAATTATGTAAGGTTTGCTTCATCTTCAAAATTTGATCATAACAACTATTAGCGGCTACATATTCGTCATCGGCAGTTGATAATGCTATAGAATTTTACTTCTTTGAATACCATGATACTATAGAATTGCCAAAAAAAAGTAACATATGCCACTGGTGCTTTTTCAATTAATAAGGCTAACATCGAAGTATCTTACAAGATCAAAAGAAGTAAACTTCAAATACCACAAGCTAATTTCAATAGTGTCCACAATGTACTTAAAGATGCATTTTATCGCACTTAAGTGAGATTCTTTAAGGGAATCTTGAAATCATACGCATAGACATATGGCAAACATAATATTAAGCTTAGATGCGGTTAGATATAGCAAGCTAACTATCATACCTCCATACAACTTTTCATATATAAGTTTTCCATTTTCATTTTTATCAAGTTTTAAGTTGGTGCTCATCAAAGTAGGCCTAGTCTTGCAATTATCTATTTTAAACCTTTTTAAGAGCTCCTTAGTATATTTAGCTTGGTTAATGAAAGCACCATTTTTTGTTTGTGTAACCTAAAGACATAGGAAATGGTTAAGCTTCCCCATTATGCTCATTTCAAACTCTTTCTTTGTACAATCTACAAACTAAACCACTAGGTTCGTGTTGTTAGCTCCAAACATAATGTCATCTGTTGTTAGTGGATTTTGGTAATTAGAATTATCCTATAAATAAAAGAAAAGCTCTTGGTATCGAGGCTAATCCGATGCGGTTACTCTAATGCTTGAGTTAGTGAATGAGAGTAAGGTAAGTTAAGTGAGTGATAAAGAGTTATCAGATGCTCTTATAGTGTTTCTTTTTAGTATTTATAGGTGAATGTCGTATCTAAAGCAGCAGTTATTGGAATAACTATCAAGACACATGAAAGACTCTTGATTAGACCCATTCCCTAAAATGTAAGGAGAGCAGGCAGTTATGTAATATAACTATGCTAGTGATAACTATTTGTGCCATTTCTCTTGAATTCAAATTAGGAATGGATCTATATCACTCGACTAAACGCTAAGAATGTAAGTCATTCAGTTGCTCAACAACCAAATGGACGAGTGGGTGAAACTTTGACTATCAACATTTGATGAGCTGAGGGAACAAAATCTGATTATGAACATTTGCTCCCTAACTCTTGTGTTCAAGGATTTGACAAAGGGAGTAACATTTAATACACCAAAGGCTGAGTAGGGAGCAATTCTTTAGATGTCGAATAAGGTAAGAAGAAAGACGAATCGCATCCTAAATGAAAAGTCGTAATTTTCATTTTCCCACCTATCAAGAGATCAATAGGTAAAAGGTATGGCATCCATCGCCTTGATCATCATTATACTGTAGGCCTAATAACTATTAGAGACTTGAGAACCATTGGATTTTTGTCTCAAAACATGTATCAACTTCATTACCGAGATTACTACAACTAAAACAAACTTCTCAATCTTAGTGTATCTCTACTCTATGTTTTGCAAGGCATGGCTCACGTAATAAATTGGCTTGTGTTCATTCCCCTCTACCCAAACAAAGACATATGAGAGTGCTCAACTACTGATTGATAAGTATAAGAAAAGAGCGATAACTCCAGGATTTGAGCCCCTAAATTTAAGGCGTTAAGCAACATTATCTATTTTAGTTTAAACTTTTCAGTAAGGATAGAAAAGTTAAAAGAAATATCCTAATAAATTTAATTTCTCAAAATAAACTATATAAAAGAATTAATTTGATAAAAATGCTAGTTTATCAATAAAGCCATTAATTATCGAAAACGTAAAATTCAAGTTTTGGGATATAATGAAACAGTAAAGATAAGTTATTTGACTTATAAAAATAATAAATGAAGTTTAATTATATATAATATACATGTGTTTACATAAAATATACATTATATGTGTTAAATACATATATAATAACAAATTATAACAATAAGGAAAATTAATAGAAAATAATTGAAAACTAATTAGAAAATGATAAGACGAATCATCAAATGATGTAGTAACATGAGAATCACTTAGAATAATGAGTCAATACCTAAATAACAAGAGGATAACACCTAGCACCTAGTAGATACTTAGGAAAATATGGAAAAGACGTGGCAATTCACTTTTTGACATGTAATATTTTTAAAACCTATAAATCAGACCTTAACCACCATTTGCAACATTTTAGGAGCTTGGAAACACAAGAACACACAACATAAGAAAATTAGAAAAAATTTTAGAAAAACAAAACAAAAATAAGGCGCAATCTAGTTATGGGTAGTTCACTAAGATAACAGCAACCACACTTAGAGTGACTTAGGGGTTCGATAGTTGGTGATGCTCCTAGCCTTTCTGATAAGGCCTCGTCGCTAGAGTGTGACCAAAGACTAATGGTTCAAATCATTCTATTTTTCGTCCAAAAGTTGTCTAAATTTCTAAAAATATCAAATGGCCTTATTTAATTATGAAAATTTGTTTACTAATATTATTTTAAGTATAGTCTAATTTAATAATTTTATTTTAATTAAATATTAAGTGGAAATATGGGTTGCTTAAGAAAATACCTTGTTTGGGTGAATTTTCATTTAATTTTTAGAAATATTAAACAATATTATTTTGAGCTTAATTTTTTTGTATAATACACTTAATATATGTATTTAATTATGGAAGCAAGAATTTTTTAAAGTAAACATGCTTACTATTTAGTATATTTATTTTGAATAATACTAGTAGTTTTGCTGAATTATTAAAATAAATAGTTTTTGATGAAATCAATTAATAAGCCTTATATATTTTGACTTTTGAAAGTTTATAAGGATATTTGGAACACTTAGTTTTTATCACATACATAAATTTGTTTATTTTCTTCATAATTTTGAGCTAAAACAGTTATTTTTGTAAAAATAGATAATAAGTTAGTTTTATATAATTGACGGTCAATAGTAAACTATATAATTTTGTGGATTGATAGGATTTTTGTAGAATTAATTGGGCTCGTATACTATTTATTATGTATTTCCCTAATATCAGCCTATATATTACCTTAATTTATAAATAATAAATAATAATATAAAGATATTTGTTAAGATAATGTAAGCTTAGTATTTCTAACATATAATAGATGTTAAAATCGATTTAGGTTAATTACAAAGTTATGATGGCTTACGATCGAGTAAGTAGCATAAAAGGGTATTTTCGGACTTGTAACTACATTGATCAATCTTATTTCTTATGATATCTTAATAGTACTCAAAATAACAATCGCAATGATATAAAGTTTACTAAAATTGGATAAGGAACAAATAAGATACAGTCAAATAAAGTTCAAAAACGCGATAGTAAAAGCTTATAAAAGTTTGATTTCGACCCGTAATTGATTTGAAGACTGTGTATTTTCTTAGGTGTAATGTTAAGGAAGGACCACGTCATGAAGCTCAAGACTTTATACTACTATCAAACCCAAGTAAGTGGATATTTCTGTTTTTGTGTAAGTAAACCTATGTTTACTTAACTTGGAGTTAGTTATGTCATAAACTCTGCAATTGTATGATTAATTGACTAGATATGTGATTCTGCTGAATGTGTATTGATTGAATAAAGTATTTCTTTAAGTATGGCTAATTTGTTGATGCATATTATTACTTAGAAAACTTGGAAAATGGATTGTCCTTCTAAGTTTTCACCTAAGTGAACCTTATACGAAGGAATGAAGACACAAAGCTGGAACTATAATAATTGAGATATTAATGTTATGGAATCTGAAATTCATGCCTAATATTGAACTTTTGTACTATCTATTGTATTCATGGCATGATACAAAAGGACCTACGAGTCAAGTTTCTAAAAGCCTGAATATTGGTAAGCTAGGTTTGAGCATATATATTTACATTGCTTAATCAATTCTAGCCACTTCATGTAGTTTTAGCTAGGCCAGCTACATACTAGATTTCCATACCACAACGGGTGGTTTCTATTTTATTGAGTTTTGGGGGTCCTACTCCTAGGAAACTCCTTGTTGCCTCTAGGTTTGGATGAGTTTTAGGGGTCTTAATCCTAGGTAGCTCCTTGTTGCCTCTAAGTTTTTGATGAGTTTTTGGGGTTTCTATTTCCAGGCAACTCCTTGTTGCCTTAAAGTTCTTAGACATTATATCCAGATGCCTAAGTATGTCAATTAACCAGGCAAGTAAATTAGAAGAGCATAGAATATAGGTATCGATGCATGTCACATGCATAAGCATGGCATGTATTCCTTGCACAAATAGTTTATCTTAGTAACTCTAGATATGAAATTGAATATCTTATGATAACAATATTTGTAATGTGTTATACTTGTTCTATGGTTTGTTTTTTATCCATTCTCACTTAGCTCATAAAGAGCTAAAGGGATACTTGTATATCCTTAGGTTATGATGAGAACTAACTAGGCATTACCATCAGTTGGGGAAAAGACTTTTGAGAGCCTATAAGACGAAGTTAGCTACTTTTAAAGAAGCCTTATTATATTATGATCTTAGTTCCAAGAAGAATCTATACAAATGTAATAAAAGAAAAAAAAAAGGTACTATATTTTAGACCTAGTTACGTTTGGAAGGACATACTCTTTTGTATAAACCAGTATAGAGCTAAACTTCGTTATGGTATTTTTTTGCTATAAATAGAACTTTGTTGAATATAAACATGTATTTCTATGTAATGATACATCATGTCTATGCCAAGATGTGATAGGAATTGGTGTTGAAAGTATCGATGGAGATGACAAAGAATCCTTCAAGTTTTTAAATGTAGTCTCTCATTCATTAGTCTATTGAAACTCCTTAGGATTCCTCAAAATCTTAAAGAAATTCGCACATCTATTTGTGCTCTTCAACACAAATTTGTTTTGGGCAACAATTCGTCCTATCAATTCTTGAACTTCTCTCATAGTGCATGGAGACTTCATATTCCTAATCACATTAATTTTCCTAAGGTTCACTTTAATGCCGCGTCAAGTCACCATATACCCTAAGAATTTCCCTAAAGTGGCCCCAAAAGTGCATTTGTGTGAATTAAGTTTCATCTTACATCTCCTTAACGTGTCAAACGTTTCTCGGAGATCGGTGAGATGTTAGTCCTCTTCCTTACTTTTAACTATCATATCATTAACATATACCTCAACATTGTAGTGAATTTAGGGCTTAAACATCTTTGTTATGAGTCTCTAATAGATTGTAGGACATTCTTCAATCCAAAGGCATAACTATGTAATAGTATGTCCCAAAGTTTATAACAAATGATGTATGCACCTCGTCTTCTTCCTCCATCTTGATCTAGTTATATCTAGAAAATGCATCCATGAAAGAAAGTAAAGCATGAAGGGCAATTAAGTCAACCATTTAATCTATTCTTAGCAAAGGGAAACAATCTTTAGGACAGGCCTTATTTAGATAAGTAAAGTCTATGCACATGCACCATTTGCCATTCGACTTCTTAACCAGCACACAGTTAGCCAACTAACTCAAATAAGGCTCTTTCTTGATGAACCTTACCTTAAGTAATTTCTAAAATTCTTACTTAATGGCCACTTACCTTTCAAGGGGCAAAATGCCTTTTCTTTTGTTGTATAACTTTCACATTGGGATTTATTTGCAACTTCTATGTCATTACTTCTCTTGAGATGCCCAGCATATCTAAGGGAGCTCATGTAAAGACATCAGCATTATTCTAAAGGAATTTAATCAATTCCTATCAAACTTTTACCGGCAATGGCTTCCCAATCTTAGTCATTTTCGCTGGGTCGTCTCTAAGCTGAATCTCCTCAAGATCTTCTTCAGCATTCTCCACATTGTCAAACCTTTTCTCTGGATTAACCTTTATGTGAAAAACTTCTTCACATCTGAGAGTTCTCAAATATAATGACTTAGCCTACTATTGATCTCCTTTACACACCCCAACTCCATTAGCGGTAGGAAATTTTGCCTTCAGGTGTATCGTCAAAAGGTCTATGATAATGTTGGCAAGGTCATCCCATAATCATGTTATAAGGAGACAAACACTTAACAATAAGAAAATTTACCTTATCCTCTACTACATTTTCATCATCACCTATTTTGATCAAAAGAGAAATTACGCTAGACACTCGTACTGGTTAGTTATTAAAAGCATATAAATCATAACCATATGATCTCAGTTGTGCCTTGACCTTTAGCTTCGTTTGATCAAAGGCATGTTAAAAAATAATATTTACAAACTTCTATTGTCAACTAGAATTTTCTTAACATCAAAGTTGGTAATCCTCACATTGATTACTAGTACGTCATCGTAGGGCCATTGCATGCTTTTGAAATCCCTCTATGTAAAAGAGATGGAATTATCAACCTTCACTTTCTTGCCCTACACGTTATAAACATATTGTATGGCATTAGTCGAGCTCATTGAGCAAGACTAACCTAAAGTAGAAGGTCCTCTAATAGTGGTGTTAATAATACCATTAGGAGCCCTATTATTTCCTTGTTTTCTTGCCTCCCTCTTGTGTTGAAGAGGCTAATCTTCAGTTTCTTATTCATTTCTTCAGCATAGGTTTGACTATTCAATGTTCTCAACATTATGGGCTAAAAACTTGTTTAGACATCCTCATTGGATCACATCTTTAATGGCATTCTTGAGCTAAATACATTCATCAATGTTGTGTCCTTCATCGCGATGAAAATCGCAACACTTGTTTTAGTTCCTGTGAGATAGGTTTTCCCTTATGTGCTCAAGCCATTGCAATACCCTCTAGTATTGGACTTCCATCAGTATGTCCGATATTGGTTGGTTAAGAGGAGTGTGAATGGAATAGGTCAAAATGCGTAGCCTCTTCCTATCACTACTACCACCTCTAGAATACCGGCCGTCACAATCACCAAGTCGATCTTGTAGGCTCTTCTTATTCTTGCCATTCTATCGATAGGATCTGTTCAGATCGATTTCATGCTAGGTTTTAATATTATCTTCCTATCGAGTATAAGATGTAGCTTTAGCCTTGAATTTTGTAAATGTCTTAGGTTTGTTCTTAGCTAGGGACTTAAAGAAATTTCCATAGGGCTTAACTCCATCAATTACCACATTTAAAGCAACACTTATATCCAACTTAGGAACTTAGACCATCTTAGCCATTCAACCGTAAACTAAGCCAAATAATCCTTGATAGATTTATCAAACCTCTACTTTATGGTGTTAAGAATGGATGAGTCCTTAATGGAAGTTTGCTAGCAAGGAAGTGTTGTAAGAACGCTTCTACTATATCCTTGAAACACAAAATTGTATTAAGCTTCAAATGCTTTAACTAAGAACTTGCAGCATTCCTTAGAGTAGAAGGAAATGCTTAGCAAGCCACGACATCACTCAAGTCATGCAACTTAGCTAGAGTACAATAATATTGAAGGTGATTCTCTAGGTCATTTATTCCATCATATCTCTTAAATTGCAGCAATTTGACATGCCATTGTATTACTTCTTAAAAATGCTCATGAACAAAAGGAATCTTCATCTTCTTGATCATAAACTTATTACTAGTAGTAACAAAGGAGCTAGCATGCGAAGGTCTAGCATGGTACACCTACTATGGTTGCTTTCTCTTATCCAAACACTTAAGTGTAGGGGTCAACGTTCCATGTAGTGCTTCAACCTGCTTCTTTGGTAATTCAAGCGAATGGATTAATTTGTTAAAGTCTTCAGCGCTATTGCGTCCGTACTCCTAACTCTGAGTTAACACATTGTCCTTTCGGATAAGGCTTAGAATTTCATCATTCTTTTTAGATAGCTCTTGATTTTCCTTAGCTAAATCGATACAAAGTTGTTTCAGCCTAGCCTCAGGGTGCCAACATACCTCTCCTCCTTCCCCAACTCTTGAGTGTATTGAGGAGGGTTAGTAGCACTTGCATTTTTAATCATTCGCGTCTTAGCCATAAGTAGAAAGGGTCTAAACAGATGTTATTGGTAAGGAATGGTGAATAATTTATATCCCGTAAAAGAGAAAAGGTTAGGTTAAAGAGGGTGCTGGAGCTAGTCCGACATAGTCACTTTGATGCCTAAGTTAGCTTATGAGTGAAAGAGTAAGTAAAGAGTGAGAAAGATTAATTATTCAAAGAGTATAGAGAGTTCTTACACTATCTATGCTTCCATATTTATAGGCGTTTGTCTCGTAATTGTATTGTTTGATAATCTAAAGTCATGGACCATGTAGCAATTCAATAATTTATGCACATGTTTAAGGACATGGAGTAATGGGTAGTTGTCCAATTAGAGTATGTGGGTATTTAACTGTTCACGCCTCTTTTTGAATTCAAAATGCTTAAATGGGTAGGTTAGAGTTTCTAGCCCATCAAATTGGCTAAATCCAACTTTTCAAGTCATCAAAGCATATCACATCATCGAGCATAGCAAAGTAGATTATCTCAACAAGAAAAATGCCGAGCTATGCTTGAGGGTGAAAATCCACTGTCATAAAAAATAATGCATGAGAATGTAAGAATTTATAGAAGAATTTTAGTTCTCTAACTCTTTTTGATGGGTAGTTAAGTATTTATAAGCTTGCATAAATTTCTTCCCATTATCTGCATTTAATGCTCCTAACAATTAGTTTCTTTAGCCTACTGATTGACTACTAAACAAGCTACCAATCGATCGATAGTTCAAAGCCACTGGCATTGAATCCGCTTCCAATCAAATGCTTAGGCAACTACTAATCATCAAAGAGAGGAAAAAAAGTTCTTGTAAGTAAACCCAGGTATCAATCAATTGTTATTAAAGCTACCAATCGACTGGTAGCACAAAACATAGTTTCTAATAATCCTTTACCAATCGATTGGTGTTACTCCTACCGATTAATCAATAAACTCTACTGCCTTCTAATTAGCTTTTGATCCTTGTGACAAACAAAACCTCTAACACAAAAAGAAGATAGAAGCCAAAATGCATATATTCCTCAAAGTTTTGTCTACAAATCAATGTAATATACTTTACACCATTTATATCTTCAACTTTGAAACTACAAAGCTATCAAGATGATTTTAACAATAATGATTTTTAACTCCAATTAAGCTTTGTCTCATCAAAATCACATGGACTAAACGTTCAACAAAGAATTCTTCTTTACTCCATATTTTCAAAATGTCATAAGTTTTAACTTTCTTTATCCTATAACATTTTTGCATATCTTCTTTCATAACTACTAATTTTCTCTTAGTTACCCTAAGTCCAATTCTTCTAACTTATCAAGTTTCAACTTCACATAAAATTCAATTATTGCTTCCCTATATCCTATATACTGAATTACTTTGGTCACACAAACTAACCTAACCATGTACTTTTAATAATGTTTTGATATTGATCCCATGCAATTCAAAAAAATCAAAATTGACATGATTTATCTCTATAAGTTAAGCCATTCATGAAACTCCTTAAATCACTGAAAGGCTCATTCTTTTCTTCATCCATTTTGTGAACTCTTGACTTCCTTTTATTTTCTAAAGATTTGGAGATCAAAGTTCTCTTTTTGGGTGCCATCGTTCAGATGAAATTATTAGGATTTGAGAATAGTATTCTTAGTGTATCTTAAGAGAGAATTGATTGGCGATTGAAAGGTAAAGATATATGAATATATATTATCCCCTTTTTACCCATACCAACATTAGTTTTCTAAAAATTTCTTTATTTAAATTTTTCCTTTTAAAATAATAACTCCTTTCTATATAGCCTATTTTATTGCAATAAAAACATGAATAAGTTTTGACATACCTTTGATAATGGCTTTTGGATAATTCTCCACAATAGTTAACTTCCATCTTCTTTGACTCTATGTTTCATTTGAATCACATGGAAGCTTTCTGCTGCATTACTTTTGATTAGCCCTCCTAAACATACTATATGGCCTTTTTGAGAATTGGTTGTATATGTTTATTTTTCATTGTTTTTACATATGCCATTTTTCATTATTATTCTCATTCTTGATGCTTTCTTATCTAACTTAAAATTTCATGATATTATTCTCTTCTTTTACACATTCACAAGATTCTAAAGTGTACTCGAAGAATTTTCATTTTTTTCTTCTTTCTTAATTTTCTCGTTCTCTCTTCTCAACTCATCATTGGCTTGTACTATTTCGTTATGTTCTCTTTTGAGACCTTTTCGCTTAACATATTTTCGATTGTATCATCTTGTCCTTCTTTCTCTTCTTTTAGAAGTCTATTTTCCTTTTCCATTCTAGAGATCTTGTTTCTTACTTTCAAAATTGTCTTTAGAAGCTTTTCTATTTCAGCATAAACATCAATTCGGCTTTCTTCATTATTGGAGTTACAAGTGTTATTGTGGAAATTCTCTTTAATGGCTCTTTTTGTTATTCTATATCCTACATCGCAGTTCTTAGAAAAAACTATAATCTAAAGAAGGTTGTCATAATGACTGCAATGATAAACGTATGCCAATTTAGAGATCAAAGAGAATATGTACGTTCCTTTATATCAACCTACTCTAATACCAATTGTTGATCCATGTGAACTATTAAGGAGAAGGGTGGGATGAGGGAAGGTTGAATTGATTATTACGAAATTTCAATACTTAAGTAATTTTTACTTCTTGATGTTTAATACTACATACATATATTAAACTTGTTCTTAATTCCTGGCATAAATGTTGATAAATTTTATATTAGAGTTTTGTGTGCGAAAGCCAATCAATTACCTAACAATTTCAACTCTTAAGCAAATTAACACTTGAAATGTGCTTTTGATCCTAAGCTTAATAATGTGTATATGATTTTGATAAACCATGTAGTATACAACCAATCAAGCAATGTATCATAGAAACAATAAATAAATTACAAATAAATCAAGAGTATAAAGATAAAAAAATCAAGTAATTATATATTGTGGTTCCACCTCATGCATCAATCTACTCTTCTATTTAGCAACCAAGGATCATGTACTTCATACCTAAGTTCTACTATTTAAAAAAACCTTTATACAAAGGTCAAAGGTTCCTACGATTCTTCCTTGTCTTCAAGTTGCAAGTTTATAAAATCTCCTCATAAGTGCTTCTAAATAGTATCATATTAATTTTAAAGAGATCGATAACTCCTTTGAGGATTATAATAGATTCCCTCTCACTTTCGCATAACTTTCAATAAAATGAAATTCTCAAGTTTTAAATCTAATCACATAAACGTTTATGAGCTCAACTAAATCATAATATTACGAAAACTTGTATAGCTCCTTTTCTTTTGTTCTTTTGCTTCTTATCTCTCTCTTTTTCTTATTTTTCAAGCTACTTATTTCACTGATCACTTCTCCTTTAAATTGTTGTGGCTTCTAAAGTTCAATTTTTTCTAATACAGTAGTATTTGTTGTATAGTAGTTGCATCTTCAAATATTTTGTGATCTTATTACTTTGCTGTCTTCGATGATATACTCATCTGTCATGTGATACCTTTAGTTTCTTCATATACTTAAAAACTTGTATTAGTTTGTTGTATCATACAATTCTAAAAAACTTCATAAGTATTGTGTATGTATACCTTAGCTCAACTGAATATATTACCCAATATATATCCACACAATGTTAAGTCTTAACCTATTCTTGTTATAATAAAGCTATGATCACTTTTTTCTTTTGAAACATCTTCTATGCTTTTAATAAGAGTTGTCTTTTTTTTTTTTTCTTTTCTTTCTTTATTAGAAAATATTGTAGCCATGACTTTCACTTATTCGATTAGCTTCTACTAGTTGTAAGTTCTAAATCAACATCTACTATTGATACTAATGTTTATGGTATTTGATTCTTCATATAACTTCTAATCTTATCATCTTTTCATCATTTGACTTAAGTACCTTTAAGAATATAACTCTATACACAAGGTAACTTGATTAATAATAACAAAATACATTTTGTTCATTTCAACATATATTTTGTTATCATATAAATACATTTAATTCGGGTTTATTATAAAAAAAAAAACTTTTCATTTAGATTCTTATACTAACAATTTCTCCCTTTTTTATGATAACAAAATATTTATTCTCTTCACGCCAAGCTAATATAGCTAATATTCAATTTTTATAGGCTATCTCTTATTTTCTTAAAAATTTTCTCTTCATGAAATTTGTTAGTGTATATACTAGAGAATGTAATTGATAATTGCAAAATATATTAGTAGATCTACATGATGATTGTTGTGAATCTCGTTAAGGACATCTTCACTTATTACATCCTTCCCCATCGTACAGGCCGCATACATGTCCCAAACCCCCATACACCCCGGTGTCGAATATCCATCTCACTTTGAAAACATTCTTCTTATGGCTTCCAATGACATTTCTAAACCTATCGACCATTTTATTAGGTACCATCGAGTCTAGTTTTTCTCCTTCCCGATTCTTTTATAAAATTAGGTCTTCTCTAAATCGATCGGTACTAAACCTCACTTGTTTAATACTAATCACCAACTAGGGTTAAAAAAAAAAAACCATTTTTTTTCTAACCTAAAAAGATTTGGAGTCACCACCCAACCGAAATTGGGAAAAGGGGTTAAGTAATAACCAATTGGGTGGATTGATTATAACTTAGCTATTGGTCTAATAAATGCAGCTTTTTTAAAAACCAAAGATCTAGATTTGGGAGCTAATTTATTAAACCTTAAATAGATACAACATTTAAACTTTTTGAATTTAACTTCGCTTTTCAAATATACCCTTTTTCAACTTCTAAAACAACTAATCATATTACATGCAACCAAAATTAATCAATTTATACGAATATCGAAAAATGGAAAAAAAAAAAAAACTTTCCATATTTTAAGTCGCCTCGTACTTATGTACAGGTGCCTATGTACCCACTCTTTAAGATTAAACTTCTGTAGTTCGTTCACCAAAAACATAGCGAGTTGATTAATTTGTAATTTTTGAAAAATTGCCGGGTTTACATTTTTGTTTTTTTTTACCTATTTTAAGTTCATTTGAGAAAATTTTCTAAAGGTCCTAAATTGGTTTATTTTTGAAAAATCTAAAGTGCCCTAATGTGGAAAATGATTGATTTATTTTTATTTTTGAAAAGTTATTTTCTAAGTGATAAAAACAATTTTCATTATTATTATTATTTTTTCTTCTTTTTTATTATTATTTATTTATTATTTTATCTATTTCTATTATGATTTAAAATAAATAAATAAATAAAAGAACTAAACTATTTCTTTATTTTTTTCTTTTTTTATTCACAAATACATTTACAAATTACAACAAATAATAAAACAAAATACATAAAATAAATTGATAAAATAAAATAAAAGGAAAACAACTTGGACCAAATTGGGAAAGGGCGCGGGTTGGAGTAAGAGCGAGTCGCAGGTCGGATTGAAGCTCCACGGATTGAGTTGAGCTGGTAGGTCACAGTCAGTTTGCATGCACCGAGTTAGAAGAGGCATTTCAAAGGGTGATTTGGCCACTAGATCGAGCGAGAAAAGGTGGTTTTGTGGTTTTTTGTATTGGGATTAGGGGGGTATTTTTGATGCTACCATATTTAGTGGCCGTCTAGTGATGGTTACAATGGTGCAGTTGCGAATGGTGGCTCAGTTGCGCGAAAGAGACAATGGAGAGAGGCCTATAGACAGTAGTGCTTGCTACGGTTGGGTTTGGTGAGTGTATGCGTACACTGTGAGGTGGAGTGGCTAGGGGTCTTACGATGGTGAGTATGGGTCTGGTTGTATGACAGTGGTGTAATCATGCGATAGTGGTGCAATCGTGTGAGTTTCAAGAGTGAAAGAGCATAATGGAGAGTATATAGGTTACATGGCTGAAAGAGGGGTGTTGTGTGCATGTGTAGGAGAGAGGGAGATATCCGAGAGAGAGACTGAAGTCGTACAAGAGTGAGACAGATAGGAGAGGGATCAAATGGTGGGTGTAGGTAGAGAGAGAGTGACGAGAGAGAGGGGGGGGGTGGTGTTGTGTAAGAGTGAGGGAGTAAGAGAGGGATCGAATAGTAGCTATAAGTGGTTCAGCTGAGAGAGAGAGAAAGTTGGTTCAAAGAGAAAGGGTCTAGTTGAAAGGGAAAGAGAGATTGGACGGAGGGTGAGGGAAGGAGAGATTAGATGAGAAACAATAGAGAGAGGGAGAGAGATCATAGTAGAGAAAGGAAGAGAGATTACGGTGGAGAGAAAAGGGAAGAGACTGTGGAGAGAGAAGGAGAGTAGGTCCCCCAAGAGAGTGCGGTTTGTGTGTTCTTTTTAAAAAAAAAAAAATCAAAAGCCCCTCCACTGTTTTCTCTTTTTTTTCTTGCCCCTTTATGTGTGACAATCCTTTTTTAAAAACAAATCCCCCTCCTTGTATAAGATTTTGAAACAATTCCTAACCCCCTTTCTATGTATATGAGTATGAGTTTTTATAATGAGAAAATGAGGAACAAAAAAGGAAAAGGAAGAAAAAAGGGGAAAGAAATTTTATTGTCACAACAAATCACAATGCGCCACGTGTCACAATTAGATACGTAGCCCAATAATGTTTTAACATGTAGCAATATGTAGATTTTAAAAAAAGAAAAAGTTAAAAAACCCTCCTCATGCCTCCAATGAGTTTTGAACCCTTATCCTTTAACTTAATCCATGCACTTAGTCCATGTGTTTTACCATTAGGTCGTTGGCCTATACCTTGTACATATGAATCAAGTCAGTTTGGGCTATATTTAAATCTAAACCTATGTCCAATGGCCTTTTATTCAAAGTCTAATTAAATTAAAAATCTACTTTATCCAAGCAACTTAAAAAATTATTATTTTCTAAATTCCTTTCTTTTTTAAAAAAATTTTCTTTGACTTTTCAAATTTCTTATATATTTTCCTAAATTTTTCCATTTTTTGTATTTTTTTCTAAAATTCATATTTTTTCTAAATTTCTTAATTTCTTTCAATTTTCTTTAATTTTCTATTTTTTTGAACTTTTTTTAATTTAAGACCCTGTAACCTAATTTGAAAAATAAAGGGGGAGGGGGGAGGGGGTGGGTACAAAAATTAGGTGTCTATAAGTATCACACAAGAATTTAAGTGAGGGCCATTGAGCTTTATTGGGATATGACACAAGTGAATATACATATACTTGCAACTAATGTTGCCATGTGTACCAATGACCAACATGTGTAGCATAATCCATTCGCATTTTTCCCATTATTGCTATTAGATGTGAACATGTAATCTTGTAGGTTTATCACTTATTGCAAGTGTACTAGCACATCCTAAGTATAACCTGTGGCTATTTTTGCCCTTTTTCCCATGCACTATAGTTTAAGAAGTGGTTATCGTCTTAAATATCTACTTGCTATAATTGCATATCACAATATAGTAGTCAATGGCTACTACGTGCCACCTATCAAGCTTCTTTTAAGCAAATTTCATCAAGACTTTACGCATGCCCATTTTCGTATATATTCCCATCACTCGCTTATCGAAGTAATCATTGCAATTATAGAACATCTTGTTGAGTAGTGTAGCAACGGGCAAGTTCTTAGCATCCTTTAGGGCATTATTGTAACACTTTGCAATATATTATGGTCCTATGACCAAAATGAGCTCCGTCTTCATACAAGAAGGTCCACATTTTCTAATGCAACTCTCTTAAGTATGTCATAGTATACAAATTCATTATGTGGGCCTCATCATAATACTTACGAAACTTATAGGGTTGTACTTAAGATGCGGCCTTCTTTATCAAGTCTACATTTTTTGCTCTTAGCCTAAAAATTGAAGTTACTCAATACATGGCAAATATATTAGTACTATGGCCAACTACTTGGCTATACTGCATTCTTGTCCTCTACTACAGACTTTATGCTGACATGGTAGTTAGAGATTAAGTAGACGTCTATAGATCATTCATCACATACGTTAGCACATACTTCAAAAACCACCTCCAACTATCTTAACACTCTTTATCTACCATTGCAAATCCTAATGGCACGATGTGATTTACACCATCAACCTTAGTGGCCATGAGCAGCTTGTGCTTATATTTCCCATATAGAACATTCTATCAATGGTGGTCATTAGCTTGAAAACAAGAAAATACGTAAATGAACAATTTTCTCATACAACAAGCTATTAGTTATGTATTGTAACTCATATAGGTTATAGCATCATACCTACAATAGATGAATGCTTCAATGCATGGTCCAAAAGCTCAAAACACTATTGGAAAACACATGGCTTGCAATTTTGCTACCTATCCATTTCCACTCAATCATCGTACTTGGATTAGCCTTTACATAGCATATAATAGCTTAAGGAGAACTTCATATGACTACCATAAACTTATTCAATTACTTTATCTTTAGCTTCCCAAGCTCTCTTTCTATGTACAGTATACTCAAACTGCTTACAAATGGTTGCTTAGAGATGTTTTATCTTAACACTTGGCAATTCCTATACCTCTATAATCATACATTAACACAAGATGTGATAGGGATCAAACAACTAGACTCTTGACTCAAGCCTAAGCTCGAGGTTTTGAAGGACTAATGAAGTAGATTCTCTTACTCTAGCTAACCTCAACTAAGGCTGAGTTGATCCTTACTACCGAACAATTTCATCTGTTGAACCAAGTTGCTTCAGTTCTATCAACCATCATATGCCAACCTAACTCACATTCCTTTGAATGCTTGGCTAACCTCGAAGTTAGCTCTACTCTACTAATACTAATCACTAGCTCAGCAACGCTTGTACTAAGAGCCTTAAGGCATATCTAAGACAATGTCTCCTCGGAAGGACCTCCAATCTACTTGGTCGCTTTACTTAACAATCTCTAATGTAATGGTACAACTATTTGTTTCTGCTAGAAGCATCCCAATGCCAAAATGCCATGTATCCAGCCTCATGTAAAAGAATTCATTGCACCAATCATCAATTTCTTTAAATTTTCATTTATACCTCTTTACTATTCCTTGTGCATTACATCCTTTAAACAATACTCTTTTTGTTTTTTCCATTTTAGGTAGGATTCCCTAACTTTTCGAGTATAAATAGCCTTTTGTAATATGTAGCCGCAACATCATATAATATTGAATATACTTTTCTTTTCATGAGCATTGCTCTTTGTTTACTTACTTACTTCACACTTATCCTAACCCCTAAGCAAGGCTATATGGCAAGTACTCTCGCTGAGTTAACTCATGCGTCATATCGAGTTCACCCTATAAGTCCTTAATAGTTCCCTAGTGCATCATATCCTTAAAGTGGATCAAGGTTTGATTGTTTATTTCTTTGTTTTCACACATTTTCATCTTAGTTTTTCAAGCTTTCTGCAAGCTTGGAACCACCCTTTACAACCAGCCTTATCAATCCTTAATGTGGATTGTATCATCTTCATATTAGAGCAAAAGTTTGTTTGGGTAAGTTGCTGTTTAGTTATAATTGTTACGATATAGTGCAAAGTATTGTTATTAAGTGTGCTATGAATACAAAAGGGGTTAGTTTAAGTATTTTGGAGAGTATTTGAAGTTTTGTTTCTACTGTGAGACCTTTGTGTTGCCAAATACTTTTTTTTTTTTGCCCTGTTTTAAGCATACAAAAACAAAGTATGTATGAGTTGGGTTTACTATTCTTTGAAATAGTTGTTGTTTTCACACTTAGTTTGAACTTTCGTATAGAGAAGTGTGCATGTAAGTTGTTTAGCTTATAAGGTAGTGTCTACTATTTTGTGGATTTTGAGTTTGTCCTTAAGATTAGTTAAAAGGATTACGGATCCAAATGTCAATGCTGGTATTAGGGATGATAATAGTGGTATTATCTACAATAGACAACAACCCCAAAACACTCCTAGAAGTACAGATGAACGAATTAATGAGATGGCTAACCTTATAGCTGATTTGACTAGAGCTATTCATGCATTGGCCCCTCAACCTATTGAGGCCATATAAAATACCCTCCAAGCTACTTGACCTACGAGAAGATAGATTCCAACTCGATAAGATTGAGGTAGAAGAGTGAGAGAATGAGTACGGAGGAGGATCAACTTAGGTGAAGCAGATGAAGAAGGAGAGAAAGAGTACATTGAGGAAGAGGAGCGAATTCAAACACCCCTAGCTGTCGATCATGATTAGCTTCATATTTCGAGCTTCAATGGTTTTAGGGATGCAGATGACTATTTAGATTAGGAAGATAAGGTTGAATGTGTCTTTGATTATAATCAGTACAAGGACCACAAGAAGGTAAGAGTTGCTACTGTGCAATTCTCAAGATATGCTACATTATGGTAAAAGAACTTCCAGACCATGAAGAGGCGAGAAGGATATAGAGAGGTTAGCACCTAGCCCAAGGTGAAAAGAATCCTCAAAAATAGATTTGTACTAGATCTACCTATAAGATACTTTTGCTAAACTTCAGGAACTATAACAAAGAAGCCAAACTATTTATGTTTGAGACTTCCAAATGCATATGATCCAATGTAAAGCAGATGAACCATCAGCTTGAATGATATCCAAGTTTCTTACTAGATTAAGAAGTGATATTTGAGACATTGTGGAACTTTAGTAGTTTACTGCATTAGAAAAAACTATAAGAATAGCTTAGTATGTGGAAAGACAAAGGAGGAATAGGCCAAACCAACCTCCAGTGAATCAACCTGTCTAAACAAGCTAACCTACTCAAGGTAGTTATCGAGCTCAACAAAGTTCCAAGCCAAGTAAAAGAACAAATGTCAAAGTTAAACAGAAAAGCCGACCAGCTGATGGTGAGGTACAGTTGAGAACTTAAGAGAAGGGATAAGGATTCAAGAGGAAGAGGAGCTAAATCAAGTGTTTTGAATGCTAGGGGTTTGGGCACATGGCCACCTAATGATCAAGCGAGATGTCCCGAAGATTAAAGTCGATAGCATGAGTGAGGAACCAGAGGAGAGAAGAGAAGTAGAGGAAGATGTTAAGGTTAATGATGAACTAGTCTAGGAAGATGTATTTACTGAGGATCTGGACAAACTAACTTTGGTTGTTTGACATGCAATGACTATAGAACCCTCTATTGAAGAAGAGTAGAAAGAGAACCAGTTCCACATCACATGCAAGGTAAATGAGCAAGTACGTGTACTCCTAGTAGATAATGGAAGTTACATTAATGTAGTGTTTGCCGACCTAGTTAAAAAGCTTAAGTTGTTGACTACCTCATACCTAAAGCCATATAAATTACATTAGCTAAATGAGAAAGGAGCACTACATGTCACTTAGCAAGTGTTGTTGTCGATCTTAATTGGCAACTATTTCGATGATATTCTTTATAATGTATTGCCCATGTGTGCATCTCATGTATTACTAAGCAAACCTTAGCTTTTTAATTAAAGGGTTATCCATGATGGTTTAAGGAATACATATGTATTTAAGAAAGTTGGTAAGAAGATTATCTTGAACCCTATGACACCAAGCTAAGTTAGTAAGCTACAAGATAAACTTACTTGAGGAACCAAGAAGACTTTGATTCTAAGTAGAGTCGATCTCTAAGAAGCTATGAAAGTTAACATGTCGACCTTTTTGTCGATTAGACAACTATTAGAGTTAAAGGAGTAAATTGAATTACCCTTAGAGATCAAGGAGCTATTGGATGAGTATGTAGACTTGTTTCCCTAGAAAGTGCCCAAAGGAATACCCTCTTTTCGAGGCATTGAGCATTGCATTGACTTGATATTCGTTGTTGGTCTACCAAACAAGCTAGCTTTTTGGATGAACCCTGAACAAGCTATCGAGCTCTAAAGACAAGTTAATGAATTGTTGGAAAAAGGATATGTGAGAGAAAGTTTTAGCCCCTATGATGTACCATCATTGCTTATGCCGAAGAAGGATGGTACTTGGTGAATGTGTATGGATAGTATAGCTATGAGTAAAATCACAATCAAGTATAGGTACCTTATTCCAAGGCTAAATGATATGTTTGATGAATTGAGTGGTGCGAGAGTATTCAATAAGATTGACTTAAAGTCAGGATACCACCAAATTCGAATGAGGTAAGGGAATGAATGGAATACTACTATTAAGACTCGACATGGCCTGTACGAGTAGATGGTCTTGCCCTTTGGACTATCAAATGCTCCGACTCACTTTTGTGAGATTGATGAATCGTGTTTTGACAAAATCTAATCAAGAAGTTTGTCGTTGTCTACTTTGATGACATCTTCATATATAGCACCTACCTAACTAGCCATATTGAACATCTTTGAGTAGTCTTTTATGTCCTTCGAATAGAAAGATTGTTTGCTCATATGAAGTAGGAGATGGTTTTTCCAGGAAGAGGTGGGTTTTTTAGGTTATGTAGTTAGAGGAGGAAGCTTACGAGTCAATAACGAAAAGACTCGAGCAATTGTCGAATGGCTAACTCCAACCACTTGTATCGAGGTGAGAAGTTTCTACATACAGGTATCCTTTTATCGAAGATTCATTAAGGGTTTCAATACCATTGTTGCACCCCTTACAAAACTGATAAAGAAGAACACATATTTTAGGTGGGGAGAGAATGAAGAGAGAAGCTTTACTGAGATCAAGGAAAGATTGGCCTTTATACCTATATTGGCTTTACCTAACTTTAAGGCGATTTTTAAGCTTAAGTGTGATGCATCTAGTGTAGGCATAGGCGTAGTCTTGATGCAAGAAGGTTAACTTGTAGCCTACTAGAGTGAGAAGCTAAGAAGGCCTCAATTAAACTGCTCAGCATATGATGAGGACCTCCTAGCCCTTATTCGAGCACTCCAAGTGTGGCAACATTATCTATTGCTAAGAGAGTTTGTCATTTATATAAATCATGAGTCCTTGAGGAACCTTAGAAGTCAAACCAAATTATCAAATAGACAAGTGTGATGGGTTAAATTCTTAGAAGGATTTAATATTATGATCAAGTATAAACAAGGCAAGGCTAATGTTGTTGCCAATGCCTTATTACACCGACATGTTTTTCTAACTAAACTACGAATGAGACTCTTGGGATTTACTAGCATTAAGGAGCAATATCCTTAAGACTCCCATTTTGGTCCTATATTTAGATGTGTGCTAAAGGAAGAATAGTGGATGACTATCACATGGAAGAAGGGTATCTATTCTGGAGAGGTAAGTTATGTGTCTCGACCTACACTTTAAGAGAACAACTTGATAGAAAAGCTCATTTTAATAGGCTGTTTGGACATTTTGGGGAGAGGCAAACATATGAGTTGTTTAATTGAAGATTCTTTTAGCCTAAGATGCGATGAGATGTGCATCGAATTGTTCAAAACTATGCTACTTGCAAGCAGGCCAAATGTTAAGTCGAACAAGGGAAAACAATGCCTTTACCTATCCCAACTAAACCTTGGACTAAGTTAGGCACGAATTTTATACTCGAATTACTACGAACTACCTAAGGCAAAGTCTCTATTATGGTTGTTGTGGACAAATTCAGTAAAATGGTACACTTTGTACTCTGCTTCAAAACTAACAATGCTTCAGCTATTGCTTTTCTCTTTTTTGTAGGAGATTGTTCATTTGCACAGCGTATTAATAAGTATAGTATCGAATAAAGATCCAAAGTTTCTAAGCCAGTTTTAGAGGACTCTTCAGCATCGTATAGGAAATAAACTACTCTTCAGCATTTCTTGTAACCTCCAAACCAATGGCCAAATAATGGTAGTTAACCTGGCATTAGGATCACTACTTCGAGCTGTAGTAAGGAAGAACTTAGCTGGTTAGCATGTTTGTTTACCTATGGTGGAATTTGCTTACAACTGCATGGTACATGAAATCACCAAATAAATACCCTTTGAAGTCGTCTATGGCTTAAACCTAGAGCTAACCCTTGACCACGCTCTAGTACCTATACCTAAGCAAGAAGACCCTAATGCAAAAGCCTAAGCATAGTCTCTATAGTAGATCTACCAGAAGGTTACATGACAAATTAACCAAGCTACTAAGAAGTTGAGAGAAAAGAGCAAAGGAAGGAGGACAAAGCAGCATTAGCTCGACGATTTAGTATGACTACACTTAAGTAAAGAGAGGTTTCCAAACAAGAGAGAAAGTAAGCTTTATACTCGAGTTGAAGGTCCTTTCAGATTACTCTAGAAGATTAATGACAACGCCTATCAATTGGAGCTACCTGAAGACTAGAGTTTCTAACACTTTTAATGTTTCCAACCTTAACCCCTACTAACTTGAAGGAGAATTAAGCAAAGACTAGACAAATTCGATCTTAAATCTAAAACAACCCAAAGGAGATGATAGGAATTAGACAAGTAGACCATTAACCAAAGCCTAAGCTTAAGGTCTTGAAGGATTAACAAAGCGAATTCTCTTACTCTAGCCAACCCCAGTAGAGGTTAAGTTAATCTTCACTACCAAACAATTTCATCTATAAAGCTGAGCTACTTCAGTTTTATCAACCATCATATGTTAACCTGACTCACATTCTTTTGACTACTTAACCAGCTCGAAAGTTAGCTCTACTTTGCCAATATCGATCACTAGCTTGGTAGCACTTATACTAAGAGCCCTAAGGCAAATCCAAGAAAACATCTCCTTGGAAAGACCCCTAGGTTTGCTCGATTCCTCTACTCAATAATCTCCAGTGCAACCGTACAACTTGTACGTTTCTGCTAAAAGCGTCCCAATGCCCAAGTGCCATGTGTCTTACCCTACGTAAAACAATTCACTATGCTAATCATTAATATCTTTGAATTTTCATTTGTATCCCTTTACTATTCCTTATAAATTACCTCTTTTAGACAATACCCTTTTTATCTTTTCCATTTTAGGTAGAATGCCTTAACTTTTTGAGTATAAATACCCTTTTGTAATATGTAGCCACAACATCATCTAATATTGAATATACTTCTCTTTTTATGAGCATTGTTCTATATCTACTTACTTACTTCACTCTTATCCTAACTCTTAAGCAAGGCTAGGTAACAAGTACCCTAATTGAGTTAACTCGTACATCATATCAAGTTCACTCTATGAGTCCTTGGTAGTTTCTTGGTGCATGATTTCCTTGAAGCATAAGGTTTACTTGTTTATTTCTTTGTTCTCCCGAATTTCCATCCTCATTTTTCAAGCTTTTGTAAGCTTGAACTTACCCCTTACAATTGGCCTTGTCAATCCCTAATGTAGATTGTATCGAGATAGTTGAGTCCAATTATGGATGGTCCTAGCTAATAGTAAGGTTCACACATTGTATGAATTGTCAAACTTAGTGATCATAGAATACTCAGCAAGCTTTTTGTTGCTTGCTCAAAGCCTCTACCTACAATTCTTATCACTATCGATACATTTTATAGACTAGATTTTCTTCTCTAACTACACCACTACAAAGTCATGATGGTTTACATGGTACATTTTCACAACATATGATGTGTCCTTTCTTCTAAAATTTCATATTCATCTTGAATTCATTGTTAAAGGTCCAACCATTTACGTTCTCCTCAGACAAATCATATCCACTACCTACACTAGTTGTATAGAATGGCATAAGTTTTGAACTCTTAACCACATCTACATCTGTTAGGAACCGACCTATCAATCATTGTTCATACTCAATCTACGTGTCTCATCTAGGGTTTAGAGCTAACCTTCTCTTATCCCATTACCATCATCATAATCTATGTCATTGGAATCCTTAAACATTTCTTCACATGCTATGTTATTTTCAATATTTGTCTCCTTATTAGTTTTGTCCATGATTAAGATATTGGTTTTAAGGAGAGAATGATTGTGAGTAACTAGGATAGGTTGAGATTCATAAACATGAGTTTTAACTTGACACTCAATATTATTCTCCTGTCCTAAATTATACTTAATTATAGTAAGCATATCAACTTCACAAATTTCAATGTATAGCTTAGCAAAATCACTGACCATACCATATCCTTGGTGAGATGCCAACATTTGTCACACATCATAATCATTATTCACAAGGCACAACAAAAAAAGAAAAAAGAAAAAAAAATGCATACTAGCTCCTACAAAGGGACACTTATGGATCAACATAATCTAATGGATCGTCAAATCAATCCAAATACGACTATGTATGATATCTGCCTATTGCTCACAACTTGCCCCATGTAGCATCTCAACTACTATCGTCAAATGCCTATCATAGCACGCCTATTCTCTCCTTCCACAATATTGCCATGAGTATAGCAAATCACTTGCACTTTACCCATTTTCACCTTTCTACCTTCAATATTAATTTGTTAATAAGTTCAGATTAATAATTAACTATCACTAAAGATGACTTCTAAAGAACAATGCAACCAACGTTTATATTTTTCTATACCTTCCTTTCATGATAACAAAATTGGAATGTAGGAGTAGAAGGCTAAAGATATATTGACATATCCTAAGAGTCTTATATAAATTCTTAGATGATGGATTCATTATTGAGTGCTATAATTCATATTGTAGGCATAGTGTAAAACAAATTTGTTGCCAACACTTATACATGTTTGTAGGGTGAAAACCTATACCTTTTACCTATTTCACAAGTATATATTTCCAAATTTCAAAATTTAAATATACCTTACGGAACAATTCATATCTAACATCATGATATTGAAACTATAAGTCAATATTGTTTTTTAATAAAAAGTATAAAGAATGTGAATGTAATAAATTTTCTAAAAAAGTAAAAAATAATAATAATAACTCAAATTAACAATGAATTGCTAAAACTAAGCAATTAAGTAAGCACAAAACGTAATATAAATTGCTAAGACATAAAATGTATGCATGAAAATCACTATCCCAAGAGTGAGAGTATAGAATATTACAAGATTAAACAATTTAAAGAAAGAAAGTAAAGAAAATTACTTGTTTACAAACAAATTTAAAAAAAAAATTATCTTAATACAAATTGTAGAAAAAAATTACCAAATTATCAATGTAATGTCGCATCTGTATAACCATTATGTGTCACATTTGTAAGATGTGACACTTTAATAAATAAGTATTGCATTTTATAGATGTAACATATATTGAAGTATTTTTTTTTTTATAATAGTATCTTATTTCATAAGTAGAATATTATTGGATTTTTTTTATATTTACAATAAGCGTATCATTTTTACTTTTATATTTTTTAATCCTGTTATTTTATTTGTCATTCTTGTTGTTTATTAGATAATATATGCGATATAAAGTAAAAACATATATATATGTATGTATATCATTAATAGTAATCAGTAAAAATTACAATTGTTTTTTTTGTCTAATCATATACAAAACCAAATATCTTATATCTATTTATATTTCCTCTTGGTCTGTTTTTACTTTATTACATACGTATACATTATACATATGATAAAATTATTTTTACATCATATTTCAACAAAAACTTATAGGCAATCTTAATATTTATTATATAATACAAAAAATATACTAAAATTAATATTTTCATACCATTACCCTGTACTTTAAGGCATTAATATTAATTCCTTTATCAGTTAGCTGTTCAATATTAGAGACATAATATTTTTTATTTTTGACGTATATATTAGACTATGTATCATATTTCAATACTAAAACTTATAAAAAATATATTTTTAAATTCCAATATTTTTTATTTTAATATTAATATATATATATATATATATTTAACAAACTTGATTCCTCTCTAAAATTTATTTGACTAATTATCTATGAAATGTAAGGTTCAAAATTTTAAATTTCCACTCATTGTAACTCTAATCATATTCTAGTCTATTATTTATAACGAGGTATTACATAAGGCGTATATATCTTGTATATTTGAAGTGCTCTCTATCAGCATGAATGTATCAGACTGCAATTTTTTTAAATGTGATTTAGTTAGTTTTCATTACTGTAAGATTGAATTGTAATTATATTTTTAGTAGAAAACTTACCAATATGGCCAAAAGTGCTCCTATTTGATTGATATATCTTCATGTTACTCTAAAGTTCCAATCGAAGTAGTTAACAAAGACTGTATCAAGTAGGGTATCATCATGTATAATCTGAACTAACCTCTACCTCCTTGTGTTATTTCTAGCCTAGTCATCTTTTGACTTTCTTTGCAAATCCATCATATGTATGTTATTCAAATCCATATGGTAGTTTCTTAGGATTCGTTGTACTACTCCAAATTATCTCGTCACTCTACTAGACAGATGCATCTCTACGATATGGAAGTAGATCATAGGAACATAAGCCAACCATATATCACTCGTCTCCCGAAATATCTCAAGTGATGTGTCTCTTCGAGGTATAAGGCATCTAGCAAATCTATAAAAGATAAATTTATTTCAATATATAATTTGTATAAAGATAATTTTAATAGTACAACTAATAATTGCTTCATACCTGTCCAAGAGTTTGATAGTCTAAAGCCTTACAATACTAAGATAATACGTAAGCTAGGGTCTATCTGATATCAAAAATATCATCCTACTAATATGCTAATGGATCAGAGCGAGCTGTATGTTTGTATGTCCTCTATGGCACCAAATGAGGAAATCTCTGCCATGCTTACACTTAGATCAGTATTGCTGCGCTACCTATCTCTATTGCCCCATCCTTTGCGACTCTACATAGGTATCTATATAACCATACAAGGTAAGTCGATCCCCAATTGTAGCTACGTATTCCTTGTAAATCTTATAATAGCAGTAAAAACATTAAGTGCACATAGCTAGATGATGTATCTAGGAATAATAGTCCTTCAATTAGATGTAAAATATAAATCCTCGTGTAGCATTGGATCATTATGTCATCTACATTTGTTGGTAAACGTATCAATAAAAGACTCTTAAGCTAAGACATTCTAACTCTTTACCCTACTATCTAATTTGCATCTAGTCTCGCTCCTAGTAAACGGTCACATAGATCTAATTAGGCATGTATCATGGTGCCTATCACCGGTTGCCCATCTATGGGTAAACCTAACTATATTGCAACGTCTTGAAGAGTGAGTCCAACCTCCCCATCAATCATATATGTTAAACATAGAAGTTTTCATTTTGTAATTTTGATGAGAACAAATAATTAATCAAATATTGCTTCAAAACTGATTTGCAAATTCTTATAAGAACTATATCCTTTAAGGAAATATAGTTAATCTAAGGATTGCCTTTGTAAATTATTAAGACCTGATTCTATATTTTAGTGAAAAAAGAAGAAGTAATCAAGCACTATTCAAATGCATCTTTTGGCTACTCTGTCTTGAACCGTCCGACTAGTTGTGCTAGAACCAGCCAGTAAGTTCCTTCATGTATTATGTGAACAGTAGCAGGATAAGGACCGTATGGCTAGTTGCTCATGAACTGACCGGTTGGTTGATGAAGGTTAGTAAGCCCTGTTGAACTATGCGATCGGTTACTCATGAACTATCCGGTTGGTTGATGAAGGTCAGTAAGCTTAGTTGAACTATGTGATTGGTCATTTGAGGACCATCTGACTGATGACATCAATTGAATAGACCGTCTAATTGGTTCCCCTTGAACCGTCTGGCTGGTCCATATAGAAACTAGTTGTTACAGTGCATTTAATGCAGATTGTACAAGACTAACAGTTAGATTTTTTATGAAGGCATATAAATGCAACTTTATGAGCAAATAAAGGACAATTAATAGAGCTATATTCCTACAATTATTCCTTGTCTACGTGTACTTAATTCCAATTATCTTGTGCTTATAATTTATAATCCTTTATAAACTCTAGTATAGTACCAAGCTTCATATTTGCAACTTCTGTTCAAGAGGGCACTACACTAAGTGTTTGTGAGATCAAAACTTGTTGGAGATTAGGTGTAGGCACTTGTGCCCTTAAGATTGATATTAATAAATTCGTATGTGAAGACCTTGGTTGAGGCATTAGGTGATCGTGGAGAGTAGGAGGTAGTCTGAACTCCATGTTAAAATTCCGGGCTTGATTTCTCTATCCCGATCTCTTTTATTTTTAGCATGTTTCGTTGATTTATTATTATCTTAATTTGTTTCATTGTTGGTCTATCTCAATATTGCATTCTCTTAGTTCCTTAATTTAAAGAAATTGGTGTTAAAAGTTGAATTTTGGCATTGAACTTAATTTATCCCCCACCTCTTCCCCCCTCCTCCCAAACCCGCTGCCCCTACCTCCCTCTTGAGTTTCTAGTGTAGTATTTCAATATGGAACATATGAGTCTCTATTCGTCATCTCTCTACTAATGCCCTAATCAGTCCCCAATCCAACCATATGAATGGCACATATGCTTATCCATGAAATCTAGCCTACTCCAAGTATGTTCTTACAATTTTTAATTACATTTGATTTTAGTAAATTATATAATTTAATTGAATAGATGATAGTTTCACACTTTTTAACTCCCCTCTCTATAAAGCTTTAGATATGTATGTATCTTATCATGTCAATACTAATCTATCTACTGGTCCCTAATCCATTTGCATAAAAAAAGGTAAATATATGTTAGATTTTTTGTAATTTATGTTAAACGTATTGAATTAATTATAAAGTAAAACATGATATATAATAATACTATAAAACTTGTTATAAGTTGTATTAACATTGTTCTGGGCATGTTTGTATATTATGTCCTTGTTTTCTACATCTTTTGTAGTAGTTTTTTCTTGGTTTTTCTTTCAGATTTATCTCACTATGATATTTACTTGCTCTTGGTCTTTCTTCTTTTCTAGCTTTGTCATATAGTAGGTGTATCCTTGGTATTCCTTTTAAATCTATCCATGTGCACCTATCTCTTAGAGGGTGGAGGGTGGTTTGGTAAGATGCAAACTTGATTTTCCCAATGACAATATCTCTTAATCTTATATGTTAGATCTATTTTTGAGTGAGCTATGGCTACTAATGCATGTGAGCAGGGAATTTTGTATGTTTACTACTTGTTACAGCTACATTTATTATTATATATGTCAATTATATGATAATGACCACCTTTTATTTAGTCATGAATGTTCCTATTTACACCTCAAATATTCCCGTTCTTATGTCAAATGTTTTTACTTTATGGTGAGTAGCTAACCCTCTCCATCTTTCTATTTTCTTAAGAACCCATTTAGGGTAAGATTTTCCCTTACATATAGCCTTAACTACTTTATCGTACCAATGCCAATACAGTTAATGATCTTGCACCTCTCAATATTGCATTATAACTTTCATTGAGATTTATTGTCATTTGACTATACCTAAATCCCCCATCATGTGATCATGTTCATAGCTCACTAGGGATGTTTGCAAAAAAATTTGGAGCTACTGCATTCCTCTTTCTTATCTCCTCTATATAGAATTCAAAGTTGCTTTCTTGTGCCTAGAAAGTTGCTGCAGTTACCAACTTCTTCAAATAGTTGTTTTTGTATTTTGTATTGAAGTTATTGACAACATGTCTTACACACACTCTCCATTTTGCATAAGGTGGTTGCCACCTAATGTTGTCATCTTTCATTGCTTTTGTTATACCCTTGTGTCTGTCTAATATAACACATAAGTGAGATCACCATCACGAGATCTATGGAGGCACTACTTCAATTTCTTCACAAACCATTTCTAAGTTTTACCCGTTTCCTTTTCAACTAGTGTGAATACCAATGAGAGTATGTGATTCACCCCATCCATACTACATGCAATCAGTAAACTATGTAGATATTTCCCATATAAAAATGTACCATCTATGCTGATCACGAGACTATAGTGTTTGAATGCTTCCATACTTAGTCCAAATGCCTAAAACAAATTATCAAATTCCACATCAGTTTCCTTTTTTATTGATAAGAATTTCCACGCAATACGTATTCATGGAGTTATTCTCTAGATCACAGTCATCAATTTCAGTAATTCATTATATGATTCATACCAATCTCTATACACTTTCTCAATAGCTATCCTTTTCGCCCCTTAGACCTTTCTCCTTGAAATCACATAACCATATGTGTCTTTTATTTGCTGTCTAAGTGTAATGACCTTAACTTCTGGATCATTCTTGATTTGACCTAAAAAACATTGGTTCATGAACATTTGGTTAAGTTGTAGATGATCATTTCTGAATCTCCTCCCAGTATAAGTGTCTGCACCATCAACAATTTTAATTACAAAGTCTATGTCCTAGCGCTTTTAGATCATACAAATTCACCATTTACAATTGCATGTATTCCTCTCTTCGTAGATAATGTTCCACACTTTCTTATATGATTCAATTACTAAGAAATTGTAATGATTATTTATATGCCAAATTTTTAACACATAATTCAAGTCTAACTTGTTCTTGAATTTCATTCCTTTCTTCAACTTATTTCCTAACCATAGGTTTTCATCGTAAATGAAATCATCCTCATACAATATATATCCATCACTCACATCCATCCTCCTATGGAATGGAACATGGTCCTAAAATGATAATCTAGTTGTTTGTTGTTCTCCTAGACCATTGAGTGCTACTATCTGTGTTTGGGCATTTTGTGGTGAATTTAAATATTCCTCTTCCTCTTCAAATGTGTCGATCTCAATATCCATCTCTTATTCATTATCTGAATCCACTTCATGCATTAATTCATCTTTTGTGTCACTATCTTCAAGTGCCTCCTCTATATCCCTATCAAGGTCATCGTTGATAAGTAAATTGTCTTAATTCTACATGGAGAAATCATTGGTTGTTTTGATGTTTTCTAAGATATTCATAATTCTTTGTACTTATGGTGGATGGGGAGTATTCATTTGAATTGTCATTAGTTGCTCTTGAATCATGGTACCTTGATCTTTAACTTTGACGTAAAGGTGTTGAAGGTAAGTCATTCCAAATGCCTTAGCTATACCTATGAGGGCTTCTACATCTTTGTCATTATTAATGTCTTTCAATAAGAATTTTTTCGATCTATTTCCATATACAAATGTCTATTTGTGATACATTTATATATTTCTTGTATTTGGATATACTTGCACAACTATGATATTTTAGATAGAAGTCTTGAGTAATCTATATCCACTTCTACTTTTATGTTCCTAATTTGCCCTTTATCATAATATGGTCCTTTTGGACCTATCAAAATCTTACCATTTGCAAAAACCGAGAGTTTGACATAATCGACCATTTTTGCTATTATTGACTCCAACTATAGTTGTGTTAATAGAAAATGGCATGACAAAAAGTCCTATTTTTGATAATTGGTAGCACATTGCAATGTTTTGTACAATACTTTTCTTGGTTATGTTGATATAGCAATTATCATAACTTACATAGTGAAGTCATATTTTAGTTGCTAATTTAACTAAAGGTATAACATGTTATATCTTAACATGTTATATATTAACATTGCAAAATCTACCATTTAATCACTTTAAAATTTTGAATAAATGTACCATGTTAAGTCAAACATGCATAAGATGTTCATTCTAAATTAGTCACCATAGTCATAAAATCTAAGATGCTAAATTTCTATGCTGCAATGGGAGGAGCAACTTGTCGATATGGATGTATGAACAATATAAAAACTGTACTTGTGACTAGGAGAAATCACAAAACCTATACCATGTTGCAATCATTTTTTGGGACCAAACTTCCTATAGTTATAGGAGGTTTATATGCATACATTTTGTCCATAGCCTATATTATCTTTTCCAGTAAATACAATGCAACTTCTTTTGGATAATCTTGTCACAATAGGACTAAGAGAAAAAAGGGGTTGAAAATTAGATTTAAGAATGACTTCATGATTCCATGGTTTAGGTTGGTTTGGCTTAGAAACTATCATAACAATTTGCATAAGATCTATGATTCATATTCGACCATAGCTATTTCTTATAGCAGAATTTGATATGAGGTAGGGGAGGAGTTGTATAATGTGGAGCATTTCATTATAAATTCTACATTATGTAGTTAGAGAGGCAAGCTATACCAATAATAACATTAAAAACACTTTAAGAAAACCATTTACTCCAAATATCCCAAGTGTTGAGGTATCTTCATAAATATTAATGTTATGCTATGCTGGCAATACATTATCTACAGCAACTATACCATACCATATGCGTGAATTTACAAGGTTTTGAGTTAGTCTTGGTCTCTACAAGAACTATTAGCAACAAACAAACAACAAGACTTATGTGCTGGTACTAGGCTCATGGGAGTTTGAAGTGAGCTTGACTTGTTGCTAACTCTTTGCTTATTTAGGTATGATAAGGACCACTCATTCTACTATTTCATAATGATCAAAATACCTAAGAGCTAATTTAAAACACCTAGTTGCTTATAGTTTTTGCTAAAGTATAGATAAATTATGACTACGGTACATAACTTTCACATGATGTTCACGTATGGATTTTAGGTTTATTAGAAGTTTTTTTTATTCCATATAATCATTTTGTATATTTGAAGTTTTATGTTTGACTAATAGTTATATTGCCAAAGTAGAGAAGTCCATTAAAAAATTACATACCAATATATGAACATTGTTTGGACAATCAAACCATAGAGAATCACCATAAATAACAACACCCCACATGCAATTCTAATCAAAATCCTAGGTGCCAAGGTTGTTAAGAACAAACTAATCACCACAAATAACTCATATAACACCTAAACTATCATAAGCAAAACTACTAAACCAACAAAACACCTTACAACCACTTTCATCTTCCCATTCATTAACCTCTTTCCCTTCACCATTATAAAGAAACAACAATGTAGAAACTATAATCTATTGATGCCCATCTTAGGTAAATAAGAAAAAGTTTTGAGATTTAGTTACTTTGTTGTGAATGTAATAAAAAATGTGATAGCCATAATTAGATTAACAGTTCCAGTTGCAACTATTGTAGAGGCCAAATTGATACCTTCAAAGTATAACGATAATTCATAATCTACACAAAACAATTACCGAATTCTTCATTTAAGCCTATAACTAATTGTTTATAGTTTCAAGTGTAGGCATAAGTTCTTTATTCATATTATGATGTATGCTTCTTTTTCAATTTTTTTTTCACCATAAAGCACCATGATTATATTACACTAATTCTATTAAAGCATTTTTAGTAAAATGGTATACACTAATGGGAGGAAGAATGGGGAACTAATTATATTACTTTTGGACTAATGAATCACAAATGATTGTCCAAAATAAGATAAGAAATATGATGTAACCAAATCATACTATTTTTCAATCTTAACAACTATCGTAGGAAACTATAAAAGCATGAGAAGAGAGAGGGGAGAAAGGGGCCTTGATTATTTATGTAGTCTAACGATAGTTCTTACTAAATATCAATAAAAATTTCAATGACCCTTCAAATTACAACTATTCCCTATATAAGGTTGTTCCAAACTACAAAGATGCTTCTCCCAATATAGCAGGAGAAACATAGAATAAGTGTAGAGATATGGATAGTAAGAGAAAAGACACATACACTATGGTTCCTTCTTTTACGATTACCTCAGATACTTAGCCACTAAGCAAATTACCAATCAAAAACCGGCCTAGGAAATGATTTGTTCGTGTAATGCCTTATTTGCAAGAGAAGACGCATTGATTGTCAACATGTTTAGGTCCTTCTAATATACATTCAAATTATTGACTTCGATACCTCATGATAATATCATCTTATTATAAAAAGAATAGGTAGTTGAGATTTTATAATGACATGCTTTGAGAAGTCTTAGATGAGTAAATTGCAAAGCATTAAGATTCAATTTACACTAATTTTAGAGTTTTAGCACTTAAATTTTAGAAGTCAATTGGACATTAGCTCCAAAATTTTAGGATTGCACTTATACCAAAAAAGAATAAGCAAACCCAAGCCTTAAGTTTGACTACTTGTAATTTAAGATTGACATTTGTTTCTATTGAAACCACAATAAATACTATCAACAAATGGAGGAAATCTACAACCACCTGGATAACAGACACAATTTAGATTAAAGTAGCTCGAAAGGGTAGAAGCTAGATGGAATAAAAGGACCTAGCATTACTTCCCTCCTCTAAAAAACAATGACATTCAAGAGCATCGCTTTGTTGTTTTGCTTTTCAAACTAATTCATGTATAGAGGAACAAGTATAGAAAATTGTACAAAGAGTGAAAAACTAAGTAAAACTAGTAACTAAAATCAATCTAATTAGTTGCAAGTATAGAGGCAATCCTTCTATGGCATTTCAACAAACACCATATGAGCTTAGAAAAATTGCACAAAATTTCCAAAAAAATTCGAAAGAATTATGAAGAAATACTTACTAGAATATTAGTGTAATTGTGGGATACTCGATTTCTAACTAGAAGCTTGAATTTATTAGTGTTGGAAGTTTGGGCAAATTTAGAGATTAAAGAGTATTTGGGAGCTTGATTGAGGATGAGAGGAGTGATATGATCATGGGGAAGGAAAGTTGAGTTTAAGTGTCGTACAAGTATATTACATTTGATAAATGTGATACACTAATATGCATTGTTTCATTAGTATAATCACATTTATAAAATGAGATATAGTATTATCATACTTATGAAATGCGATATCTAGCAATTGGTGCCAATACTATATCGCAGTTGATAAATATGATATAGTTATATTACATTTTATAAGTGCGATAAAGTTGGTAAATTTGACATAGTTATGTCTGAACGTCGTGTAACCCATTATGTTTAGGCTATATCGCACTTTTCAAATGTGATATATGTTAGGCTATGTCGCATTTCATAAGTGCAATATAGGCCTAGTAACGTCTAATTTCAGAATTTTAATCTTATATAGCACTTTTCAAATATGATAAGGCTATATCGCATTTCATAAGTGTGATATAGGTCTAGCAACATCCAATTTTAGAATTCCAGACTTATGTCATACTTTTCAAATATGATAAGGTTATATCGCATTTCATAAGTGCAATATAGGCCTACCAATGTCCAATTTTAGAATTCCAAACTTGTATTGCACTTTTCAAATGCAATAAGGTTGTATTGCATTTTATAAGTGCAATATAGGCCTGGCAATGTTTAATTTCATAATTCCAATCTTATATCGTACTTTTGACATGTGAGAAAGCTATATTACATTTCATAAGTATGATATAAACTTAGCATCAATTTGAGAATTCTAATTTTAAATCTCACTTTTCAAATGCTATACCATATTGCATTTTGCATTTGAAAAGTATGATTTCGTTGGCTACAATCACTTTTATCAATTGGGATTTACTGTTGGTAGTGTTGTCGTATTTAGCAAATGCGATATAGTATTTATACTACTTTCACTATATTGCATTTGTTAAATAAGACATTTATTGTCTTACATTTATAACATACGATATAGTATTCATAATCTTATATTTTGCATAATCTATGTTGTTGTAATTTTTTTTAATATTTGTGGACATGTATTTTACCTAAAGAAAGCACCTACATGCACACAAACATTGATAGAGAGATAAAGTGCTTCAAACTCACGTAACTTTTTATAAAGACGATGAAATCTCGCTTGATACAATGTATAGGTGTGATGTAGATCAAGATTTTAACTTAGATGTGAAAAAAAAAAAGAAAAAAAAAAGCCTTGAAAATTGCCAATGAGTGAGTGGAAGAGTTTATAGTAGAAAGAGAGGGACTTTTGAATGAAGAGGAAAAGAATGCTGCTATAGCTTATAGCCTTATGAATTCGGCTCTTGAAAAATTAATTTCATTAAATATATAAAAGTGGCTTTAAAAAAAATTTTATCTTAGATAATTGAATTTAACTTTTTAAAAGAAAATTTCAGTTAAATATAAAATCATATTTTTAAAAATCAAATTCATCCATGATATTTTTAAATTTATTTTTAAAAATAAAATATTTTTAGAGTTATGTTCAAAAATCCCAATATCAATTTCCTTTCCCATAACTTTCTTTTCTTCACTTCTATAGATCTTCATCAATAGATAGACGTTAAGCAATTTTTTCCCCCCAGTAAACATTATTATTTTTTTTTTTTCAGAAAACATAACCTTCATCCATTCAAAACAGGAAATGATACATTGTCCGGGGGTCTAGTAACATGATCTGCGTGAATAATTTCTAGCAGGGAGCTTGGGGATCAAAGTCCAGTAAACATTGTTTAATACTACGTGCCCACTCGTTGAATCCCTTTAACTCGGACAAGTGAGCGGAGTTAGCTGCGGAATCATGTCCGTATCGGTCTCACCATGTTTGCGTTGCATAATCTCTCACCTCTTCTCCAAGTCCAAAACCCAACTTTCCTCTTGTTCTGCTTCCTCTTCGTCCATTTTTCCTCCGCTTTTCTCTCTAGTCTTCACCAAACCCTACCTTAAACCCTTCTCCTCATCCTCAAAACCTCACCTCACTCCCAAGGCCAAAGGTAACTCGAATTAAAAACACAACATACTAACAACTCATTATATATTCTAATTTTTTTCCCTTTCCTTGTACGATGCAGGGAGGAGTCATGTGCTCAACCAGGATGAGAGGGTGTTGGGTTCTGATTCAACTAATGGATTTGGCAGGATTGAGAATTCTGTCACAATTGCCGCCATTGTCACTCGTGTTGGTGGCCCACCAGGCGCCGTCGGGATTGTGCGGCTATCGGGTGGTTCGGCTGTGGTGATTGCTTCCCGGGTGTTCCGTCCAGTGAGGAAGAGGAGGAAGAAGGTTTTATGGAGGCCCACCAGTCATGTTGTTGAGTACGGGGTGGTTATGGATTCTCATGGCAATGTTGTCGATGAGGTTTAGTTTTATTATCCTTCTTCGGTATATTTTAGCTGTTCGAGTACCTAGATGATTGATGGATTGAGTAAAAAAAATTTTTTTTTTTTGGACTTTATGGTTGCTGTTGTGTAATATTCTAGTTAGTTTGAACTGAAATACCAAAGTTAGAGATACTTTGGTTTGATAAATTAGTGAATGTGGTAGTAGCACTTTTCTGTATGGAAGTGATCAAGAAATGAGGAAGATGATTTCTTTTGCCATTGTAATATAACAACTCTGCTTTAATGAAAATTGCTCCGCTCCAATGTAATTTTAACTATATTTTTCTGCAAAACAAATGTAGACATAGGTAGGTATTTTTCAGATAAAGTTTCCTGCTCCATGTCTTTGCCTATATCCTGCACACCATATGTTATTATGTATGAATGAAAAAGTGAAAGTTGGCATCTCCTCTCCTCACATAATAGTATCAATTTATATGCTGAGATATAGATGGGGCCATGGAACAGCCTTTTCTTTTTCTTTTTTTCTTTTTTCTTTGTAGTACAGCTTCCTTCCTTGGGTGTGTTCAAAATACAAATAATACCTGTCAAAATTGTGTTAATAATATTGTGCTTAAGTTTGTAAATTTGGGGTATTAGTGGCCTTGTCTTTTTTATTTTACTCTCTCATACCTTATTGTTATGAGAGTAGCAGAGTAGCTGCTGTCTGAGTCTGTTTGCTGCATATTGATCAGTTTGCTGCTGTTTCTGATTAGGTTTTAGCAGTACCTATGTTGGCTCCAAGGTCTTATACTCGTGAAGATGTGGTTGAGCTTCAGTGCCATGGAAGTGATGTGTGTCTACACCGGGTACTAAGAGCTTGTCTGGAAGCAGGCGCAAGGCTAGCAGAACCAGGTCTCTCATACTTTTATGTGGCTTCTATACATGGAGACTTAGATCTTGCTAAACAGAGACACATTTAGTAATTATTTGGTTAAAGAGATGACAGATATTGTTAGAAAGCAACTGATTAATCGATCAGTCTTTATAATTATAGTATTAGACACTCTGTGTTTGTTTTGCTTTCTGTGAATTTTGGCTACTGAACTGGAGTTTCTTTTGCATTTTCTGTTTCATTCAGGGGAGTTCACTCTTCGTGCTTTTCTAAATGGCCGCTTAGACCTATCCCAGGCTGAAAACGTTGAGAAACTAATATCAGCAAAGTCTGTGGCTGCAGCAAATGCAGCATTGGCTGGACTTCAGGTATGTCTTCTTTTGAAAATCAGTGCCTTTTTAAATTATTTACTTGTTGGTACTTGCACTCTGTAAACTTTATTTGAAGTCATAGAGGATCTGTTGTGTTGGTTTTTAAGTGCTGGATGATCTGCTCTATCTAAGTTGGCTTAGCAATTAAATTAAAAGCTTGATGTTTGACAGGGCGGATTCTCTTCCTTGGTTAAATTGCTAAGAGCACAGTGCATTGAGTTGCTCACTGAAATTGAAGCTCGTTTAGATTTTGAGGATGAGATGCCACCATTGGAAACAAACCTAATTATGGATAATATCCATTCCATGTCAAGAGATGTTGAGAGTGCACTCGAGACAGCTAACTATGACAAGTTCCTGCAATCTGGAATACAGGTAGATTTCATATATCTCTTTTTCAAATTCTTCTCCTTTGCAATGAAATGGAGTAAATACGTTTAAATGGCTTAAGAGTGCAGAACCTTTGTGATGGAGATGCATGTCTTTGTAACCTTGTGCATGGTCTTCCGAGGGTTCACACAATAGCAGTTGAGGAATGTTGATGTTATAGATGCTGTTTATGTTTTATGATTTGATGAAATAACAAGGAAAAACAAATAGATATGGATAGTTAATCTATGGATGTGGCATGTCAAAGATTAATTTAACTAGCAAATAATAATTCGATATGACACACAAACTATAGCTGAGGTTTGTTTGCCACAACTAAATTAGTTGATAAGAACAAGAAAGAGAAAAGTTCTTTGGTTTCAATTATGTGATAATGTCAAAGTTAATGAAAAATACAACTTAAAAAATGCTTTATTAACCCTAATCCTGGGTTAAGAATGATAAAATCATAAATAAGACAATGAATGCACAAAGAAAAAAAAATTAAAACACAAAAAACAAGGTTTGATCCCATCGAGAGGCTTTGTTCAAATGATGCTTGGTGTTGTTCAAACTAAGTTTCTTAGAAGTTTTGAGAATTAGACATGAGGACTCCGTATGAACGCTCCTATGGCCATCTCTCTCTTCATCTTGAACTTTATTTGAAATTTTTAGGTGACATTTGAATGAGTTCTTGTAGATTTTTTGTTTTGTAGCGATCTGCAATCTTCATCCTGGCCCCCTCATATTGAGTGTTTCCACTAGAATTTGATGCTTATCATTTTTTTGTGGTTAGTGAAGATTTGCCCTGGAATATAATGCCCCATACCAAAAACAATCACCACAACCTACCTGTGAATACTTTATTCCCAAAACTATAGACAATATCATTGAGTCTTCGCATCAATTAGTCTTTGCAGCACTGAAAACAATCACCATAACCTACTTGCTTCCGCTGAATCTCCACGACTTCCCTTTTTATGTTCAATTTTTTTGTTTTTCTTTTAGGATAAGTTACTTTTCTTGCATAATGAATCTTTATTCTGTTACAGGATTCGTTTTTAGGTAAAATTTCGGGTATTGTTGTGGAAAGAACGCAAGATCTCTTAATTAGGATTCATTTAAAGAAAACCTTAGGATTTCAAATTAAGGGCTCGATTAAGGAGAGGACACTTCAATCTCTTTAGGAAAAAATTCTAGAACATTTTATTGGAAATTCAATTTGTGAAAATAGGCTTGTGTTTGCTTTTTGTTATTTATTTCTGCCATTTAAATACAGCCCTTCAAGTAGCGGTTATAAACTAACCCCCTCTGTCTAATTTCTTTCCTATTTTTACTTAACACAATTAACACAGAAAACTTCCCCATAACTGCCCTTTACTACCGGCTGCATATACAAAGCCTTATTCAGGACACATACACCCCCTCAACCAACACAATTCATACAATTAAACACATCAATTAAGTACACAAATATCCAACATCTAAAATTACTATAATAGATGTCATAATCAAACACATAGACACCTGCTACACCACGAACACATCAGCAGCTATGATTGTAACAATTACTCCTCCCCTTTGATAAATCACTTGACGTCACGTGCGATAAATGAACAAACCTTTGGTGTCTACTTAGAGAGTAGGTTGACGTGAAGCTTCTTGATGAAATTTTTCAAGATATGATACATGGAAGACCAAGAAAAATGGTTCCTCCAAGTCCTGCACTTGCACTTAATTTTGAGCAATTTCTTTGCTTTTACTAGAATGTTTTGAACACAAATGATATCCCCAATCTGAAACTGAACTTCCCTACATTTTGCATCATATATAAGCTTCATAAAATTCTGAACATGAGGCAACAATTGATGCAAGTATGCAAACGTCCATTTTTGCTGACATAGCCCATTTGAATGCTTCCAGTTTATTAGTCCCTGGGTAGTAAGCATCCAGCCTTAATGGTGGTCATCCATTAACAATTTCCAATGGCATTGCTCTTAAAGTTGAGTAATATCTTCATACGAAACTTTCTCCTTGGCCAATCCCTTTGCTTTTTGCTCCTCTAACATTGCTGGCATTGCTATGCTCTTTTGCCATCTTCCCTCGAATTGTTGCTTCCCTTAGCAAAGATGCAAGCTGGATATATAGTTATTGGCACGCTTCAAATTGCTGCCAGTCTTCCATGTACATGGCAGGGAAAGCTTTTAGCTGCTGCTGCACAATCTTGAATTCTTCCATAAACATTGGCTCTTATACCTAATTGTTACTGGATCCATTTCTAAATAAAATTTCAGGCATCGTTATAAAGAGAACTCGATGATCTCTCAATTAGGACTTCTCTAGAGAGAACCCTACAATTTCAAATTAAGGGCTCGATAAAAGAGAGATATCTTCAATCTCTTTAGGAAAAAATTTTGAAACCTTATCATTATTCATTCCTGCCATTTAAATACAGCCCTTCAAGTGGTGGTTATAGATTAACCCCTGTTGCCTAATTTTTCTCCTGCTTTTACTCTAACACAACTAACATGTAAAACTTTCCCGTAACTGTCCTTTATACTTGGCTGTACACACAAAGCCTTGTTCTTGACAATATATACAATAAAACATATCAATTAAGTACGCAAATAACTAACACTTAAAATTACTACAATACACTTTATAAACATGCATTACACAGATACACCTTCTACACCATGAGCACATCTGCAGCTACGATTTTAACATATTCTTTTTCTGGTTTCATAAAATAGGATTTGGCTCAAGATTACCTCTAGGGTTTCTACTGTTTGAAAGTTATCGGGTAGTAGGTTTCCATACCAAGACTCAGTCCCATTAATTCCATAGCATCTACCAATTTCACAACAACCCATAGTTTTCTCTATTTGTGCTGAAATTGTATAACTCATTAAATACCAATTTGATTTCTATGCCAAACAATGGAAATCAGAGTAGTATATTGATCGAATCAGATGAGAAACTATTCTAGCATTTCTCTGTCAGCAATATACTATAGATGGACAGGATTTATACTACATAACATATATATGACTCTTATTCTCATTCTTCTCATGCAATTTTGAATAAGCAATCGGTTGATTCTTTATTTTCCCCCCTCCCCTCCTGTCTATAGCTTCCACTTTCACCATTCTGCTGTGAATGACAACAAAGGATTGCTCATTCAGTATGATTGAGATTTTATTTATATGTATTGTTTCTCTCATTTTATTGTGATTCTCATCCATTCCCTAGCATGGGCTTTCTATAATCATAGCACATGCCTTCCTTACAGTAAACATCAAGTATGAAATGAATTGTCGCAATGCTCATCTCATCCTCAAGCATTATTTGTGCTCTCAACACTCTTCCAATCACCAGCAATGGACCTTTATCACACACTCCATAATCGACAATGTTGTTTTAATTTCCTCCTCTACAACATCCTGTTGCTCCTTTCACTTACAATCTCCACACCAGTCATGAAACCTGTGCAGCCATCACACAACTATTAGGACACTAAGCTGCTATGTGCCTGTAACATAGACACCTCAGATATTTAATCTCACCCCTCCTATGCTGACTCTGCTCCACTTTTTTGGTATTTGTCACAGCTGGACTCAAATCTTCTGTTACAGTCTCTCGTATCTCATCACTATGCCTATCATGGCACTACTCCAACTTGGTGCTTGGTGAACTCTAAAGCAATGCGTTTGACTTTGGCATGCTCATTGCTCTCCTAGCTAAAACTTTTTCAACGCTTTGCACCTACTTTGAGAATTTGCTCAATGAATAGCTTTTGAGAGAAATTTTCATTTTGATCATATTCATGCCCTCATTTTGTTAACTACCATTACCATCCATAACATGTTTGTGCTCTTAGTTATCATGCTGCACTGCAAATTCTCCTCAACTGATATGTTTCTGTTAGCAACATGTGTTGGACACGCTTGATGTGATCTCTGCAACACTCTTTTTTATATCGAAATAGAAATAGTCAACCCATGGACTACCCAAAAGATCACACATACACCACTACTAACACAAATCTCAATTAATTTAACGATCATTTGCTATCACAATTCTCAACCAACAGCCTTTTGCAATTTATGATGATTGATTTTACAAAATATCCATAAGCCCCTTGCTACTCAAAAAACTCAACCCTAAGATCACGAAATTAAACGCTTAACTAGGATCTGTTTATCATGATATTAATATGATGTGTGAAGGGTTTGCACACTAGTAATCAATGAATATTTATGTTATAGAGGTTACTGGTTGTTATGATTAAATGAAATAACAAGGGAAAACAATGTTTTATATATAATCAATCTGTGAGTTTTATGTTCCAATGGTTAATTGAACAGACAACAATATGATGCATGAACTACAGTTGGGTTCTAGATTAGTTGATGAGACCAAGATAGTGAGAAAAGTTCTCTGCTAGGGTTTCAAAACTGTAATAATATCAAGTTCATGGAAATTACAGCTTGAAACATGTCTTATTAAATCTAATGCAGGGTAATTATGGAAAAATCGTGTGTAAACAACTAATTAATTAAAATTTGCAAAATAGGGTCTGTTTGTGTTTAGAGACATTGTTCCAATATTTGAATGAAGCTTGTCAAAAGCTTGGGAAATCAGGCAGAAGGCCTTCATACTACCATTACTATGTTTCACTTGAATGAAGCCTCATAGTAGCTCTTCTAAGGTCTTGGATTTCATTCAGATGTTGTGCGTGACGTTAATGGAGTCTTGCAGGCTTCTCATTTTGCAGCAACTACCAATGGCTTCTTCCTAGGCTTCCTCTTGGAAAATGGTTCATTGGAATTTCATTCTTATTTGATGCATTAAATATTGACATTTCATAATGTTAATTGAAAATTAGAGAAGGGCTGTATATTTGACAATTTTAACTCCATCAAATGTGTTCAATTTGTTAAATTATTTGAAAATCAATATCACTATTCTTTTGGAATCTGCAAATGCTGATACCCAGACTGATCAATTTTTTCTCAGCAGAGATGATGTAAAAGAGAGCTGCAAACAGCTAGGGTATACTAAAAGTGGAAGAGGAAATTATCCTGATTTTTCCAATTGTTGCTTGGCTTTTATGCACTGTTACATCTAAGCCTATATCCCTGTGTCCCTGACCATTTACATCCAAGCATATTTAAGCCTCAGTCCTTTCTTCTGGAGCTGTACCATATACTTTAGATTCTTCTTAAAGTGGTTTTACTTGTCACACATAATGTTATAATTATATATTCTGCGCATGTTATCAGTTAGTAGTAGGAAAATTGTAGTATCATTCAGAGATTGCTTTTTCAATTGTTTTTGAGAATGGGGTGACTTCATATTAATTTGACTTTTGCTTATTATTTGGAAGCTCTCAATTATCTATCATTATGCTTATGCCGTGTTACTGTCTAATTCCTGCAGATCGCAATTATTGGCCGTCCAAATGTTGGGAAGTCAAGCCTCCTGAATGCATGGAGCAAGGTATAAGTTGTACTTTTTTGCTTTTGACTATTCAGTTAGCAATCTTACATTTTTATTCGATGATATACAATGGCCTCTCATTTAATTTTTCCTTTTTCCTCTGCCTTACAGTGTGTTGTTTAATTGTCATTCATATTTATTAGTTCATTTCTTTTGTTACGCCCCACTGAAACTTCAATGCCTTTACCCCAGCAACAAAAAATAAAAAATAAATGAAAGTTCAATGATGGCTATCAGTTTTACAACTAGTATGCATTCGAGTGTTCAGGATAGCTAAAGAACTCTTTAAGAAGAGCGTTTAGCATGAGTAACACTATGGATATTGATACATAGGCATGGTGACATCCATCCCAACTGGTAATTATAGACATCTTGATCACTGTCCTTGAATCTTCCATAGGACTTGTAAGGCATATTAATAGTGCTTGGCTGGTGATGCAACACCGGTCAGGCCTCCTGTATTGCATGTTTACAAGAGGCGTGACAGGGAAGTTTCTAAATCTAAAGCTACTTATATTTACTGCATTTATTTTGGTACTTTAATTTCTGCATGGGTGTCGTATAGCTTTTGTTTCTGCATGTGTTAGTTGAAGTTAGTTTTATAGCTTTCTAGATCCTTTTGAATTCTTCTATAGTTACTTACTACAATTTGTGTTAGACTGGAAGGCTTATAAATAGAGCAGTCAGTCAGGGGGGGTTTGATAAACAGGGGTTCTCAAAATTCTGATCTAGATGAATTCAAAACAGTACTTGAGCTTAGAGCCTCAGACAAGATAGGATGCACGAGCCAATGCTCAATTTCACAAATGATACCCCCCTTTTTTCTGACCTCACCTTCTATTTATACTCGAGTACCCCCTTAACTAACAAATGTAACTAAAATATGTACACGTGTGACAAATCCTCTCAACAATTATTATGTATCCCTACTCCTCTGCCTATAGACGTAACGAATAGGGTGAGACACTCTTGGGATCTTATCAATGCTGCCCTCAACAAAATGGTCCTTGTCTTCAAGGACAAATTTAGGAAATTGAAGTTCAAAAGCAGCCTTATCAACCCAAGTAGCGTTAGAGGAGGATTGTCCCTCCTAATGCACTAATACTTGCAGAATCTCCTTGCCGTCTTGGATCAAGAAACGCTGTCCCAAGATACTAACTGGTTGCTGTTGTTGGTGGTCCTCATAATCATTTTCAGCCATAGGAAAATCAGTAGGCAAATCATCCGAAGTAAAAAAAGTTCCGAAAGATTTCTTTAGTAAGGAGACGTGGAAAACCAGATGCACTTTACAACTAGGAGGAAGCCAAAGTTTATAAAATACTTTCCCCACCCTTTCTAATATTTGGTATGGCCCAAAATATCTTGGAGATAGTTTAGTATATGATTTTGTGTTTAATCATTTTTGCAAAACCGGTCGAATCCTCAAAAATACCCAATCTCCCACATTAAACTCCACATGTCTCCTATGCTTATTAGCTTGCACACAATTGCTAAGTTGAGCCTTTGCAAGATTAGCTTGTAATTGTCACAACACGTCATTTCTATCTCTTAGAGCTATCAAAACAGTAGTACTCGCAATCTCACCATTCACAAAGGAAGGAATGGATGGAGGCAGCTGGCTATAGACTAATTCAAAAGGGGTAAACTTAGCTAACAAGTGATAGAAAGTGTTGTAAGAAAATTCAGCCTAAGGGAGACAAGACTAGCTTCTAGGTTGTTCACTGCAAAAGCATCTCAAATAACATTCGAAACTCCTATTGAGTACTTCAGTTTGGCCATCCGTTTCTAGATGGTATGAAGTCTTAAAGTGTAGTCATGTATAGAGCTGTGCAAGTGGGGTTAAGTGGGCCAACCCAACCTGCCTCATCTCGCCCTGCGTTGGCTTGCAGGTTAAGTGAGTTGGCCCACTTGCAAATGTGGGTTGAAATTTCCAATCTAATTCCTCTTCCCCCCCCCACCCCGCAATGGGTTGGTGGGTTATACGAGCCAACCCGCAAATTATATTGTTCTTATTTCTTATGAATGCATTATGTAAAGTATTTACAAATTATAAATCACATTGGTTCCATTGTTTATATTTAGCTTTTATTTATTATAATATTTAAATTTCATTTCGTTTTTAAATATATTCATAACATATATATATCTGCATCGATGTTTATATACTTCATAAAAATCAAACATAAAAATGAGAAAAAAAAAAAAAGAAGTAAATTGTTTCTTGGACTTATTTAATAATATAGCAAGCCATATTTATAATTAGCTTTACATAACAATAATGATCATATATACTACAATATTAACATAATGATCAACTTTATTATATAATTATTTTTAATATTCCATGTAAGTTATTATATAAGGTAACAATATATTATATTTATTATTTCCTATTATAAATAATTAACAATAAACACATTTTTACTATACGATGTATTGAATAATATACTATAGTTAATTGGATATGAGCATAACATATAGCAGTGATTTCATTTTGATGATTGAATATGTTTTGAAATGAAATAAATACCAATTATATTTATGAAAAACTCAATTCTAAAACTCAAAATATACCTAAATAAAATGCATAAATAGAGAATTATAAGTTTTCTTTTTTTTTTTTTTTAGTGCGGGTTGGCTTGCTTTCACTCGCGGGTTAGAAAAGCCTGTATTTAAGTAGGTTAAAATTTTTTAGCTAGCCTCGCATTTTTTTTGAAGTTTATGCGGGCCGACTCACGTAACCCATCTTGCTTGCACACTTTAGTCATGTACCTTGAGCTTGAAACAAATGGCACATGAATGAGCTGACGAAAATGGGGTTCCGATTACTCACTATTGAACAGGGAATGTGTAAATGCACCACTTCTTTTACAAAAACATCAGCTACAGATTGAGCAGTACAAGGATGTTTCATCATAATGAAACGACTGTATTTGGACAGTCGATCAACAACCACTAGAATTGTGTCAAAGCCTTTGGATTTTGGAGGACCCACCACAAAATCTATAGAAATGTCTTTCTAAATTACCTTAGGTATAGGCAATGGATTTAAGAGGCCAGCAGGAGATAGTGTTAAGGATTTAGTTCATTGACATACGGCACAATTAGCTACAAAATGCTCCATATCTCGTTTAAGTCCTATCTAATACAAGTTTGCAGCTAGCCTTTTGTACGTTTTCAAGAACCCAGCATACCCTCCAATGAGAGAACTATGAAATTCATGTAGAAATAAGGTCACTTAAGAAGAATTCTTTGGTATCACCAATCAATCATAGTAGAAAAGAATATCATTAACCAACCTAAATCCTTCAGTAACTGATTGTCCTTGCGTAGCAAATCAGCCTTAGCAGATAAAAGAGGATCAGACATCACCGCCTTCTGAATTTCATCCAAATAAGTCCAAATGGGACTAGAAATACCCCTTAACTCACCATCTCTCTTAATGTCAGGAGTAGTAGATGGCAAATCAACATTAGGCAATATAGTAGACTTAGTATCAAGAACAATAACCTCTTTCAATTGTCAAGACAATGCATTAGCTGCTCTATTATCAAGCCTATTGCGATACTCAATCTCAAAATCAAATCCCAGCAACTTATATAACCAATTCTACTGTGTAAGGGGTAGTGATTCGCTGTCTCAACAAGTACTTCAAAGACTTATGATCAGCCTTCATAATAAATTTTCATTTGAGGAGATAAGGATGCTAATGATTGATGGACAATACTAAAGCCATGAGCTCTTTCTCATAGGTTGATTTATTGGAAGTCTTATCCAAAAGAGCTTTGCTAAAATAAGTGATTGGATGACTACCTTATTGGAGCATCGCCCCTTGCCCATAACCCAAAGCATCACATTCCAAAGCAAATGGACGATGAAAATCTAGCATAGCAAGGATAGGGGTGTGAACAAGGGCTCCTTTAAGCTACTAAAAGGCTTCCTTAGCTTCAATAGTCTATACAAAACAATTTTTTTTTTTTAAGGTTAAGTAAATGGATGAGCTATTTTCCTATAGTCCTCGGCAAATTTGCAGTAATAACCTGTTAGACCCAAAAAACCACACAAACTCTTCATTGAAATATGAGTGGGCTATTCTAAAACTACCTTTACCTTATTAGGATCTGTTCTCACTCTATTCGCTGAATTGATATATCCCAAATATTCAAGAGATCATTGGCCAAATGAACATTTTTTTTTGTTGGCCGAGAAGTGAGCACTTCACAATAACTCAAGAATAACTGTTAAGTGTGAAACATAGGTGGTCATATCAATAATATATACCAATATGTTGTCAAAAAATATGAGTATGAATGCATGAAGATAAGGTTGAAACAAGTTATTCATTATGGCCCAAAAGGTAGTAGGTGTGTTCGTAAAATCAAAAGGCATAACAAAAAACTCATAATGTCCTTAATGTGTTTTAAAAGTGGTTTTATGAACATCCCGAGGTGCCATTCTAATTTAATAGTATCCTGCTTTAGATCAATCTTAGTAAACCCTATAGCACTATAAAGTTCATCTAACAACTCCTTTATGGTGGGAACAAGATATTTGTCTAGTACAGTAGCCCCATTTAGTATGCGATGATCCATTGGTCGTGATGGAGGCAACCCGATCCTATCCTCAAAAACATTCGAGAATTCCTCTAGTAATTGTTCAATTCATAGATCCAATAATGTGGCTTGGTCGCACTACTACTTAACTAACTTAAGTTGTTGTAGCTCACCATAATAAACATAATGCTTAGAACCTACAGTATCGGTAGCAAAAGAATTTGCTAATTCCCCATGAGAACATCTTAAACTGCTATCCATATAAGCTTCTGCTATCCCTTCCAACCTTTCTTATGGTCACAACATGCTTTGATACACTATATCATTCAACTTATATAAAGACTTCAGGGAAATAAGGGGTTTAAACAAGGTAAGATCTCCTTGCAAAACAAACTCACCCCCTTCAATGGGGATTTTCATAGTCATAGCTCCCCAATCCACTTTAACTTCTCTAGAAATATGCAGCCATTGAATTCCCAAGAACACATCCACCACCAAGTTCTAATACGTAGCAAGAAATTACAAATGAGACCATATCAACATTTAACCATAAATCACAACATTTATCCATTGAAGTAGTAATTTGCCCATCTCCTAAAGCAACCTGAAATGGTGTTGTAATAGCAAAAGAAAAGTGCATTCATTCAATTAAGTCACTAGAAATAAAATTGTGACTAGCTCCACTATCAACAAGCACAACGACAGGAATAGAGTTTAATAGCGCCCTAAACTTCATAGTATGCAGCCCATTCAGTCCATGAAAGGGTAACATATTCAACTCGAAAAAAGAATCAACAATATTAAGATTACAACAATCCAAATCAAGTTTCTCTAGAGTTATCACTGTTAGAGGCACAACCACATCCACCCAATCCCCCTCTTATCAATCATGATCTTCTTCCATAACTAAAAAGTGTAATGACTTATTAGGACATTTATGTTGAGGATTAAATGGTTGGTTGCATTTAAAATAGAGACTTTTATTTTTTTTTATCCAAAAATTCAGCATATGACAATTGTCATTGGCTTCTACCTCCCCTAAACATAGGATTCCCCTTAGAATTCAACGTTTTGGCCTTATTATACGAGTTGGAAGAAGATTTAGTTGAACATGGAGCAGAAAAACTGCATAAGGAAGGTCGAGAAGGCATATTTGAAGGATGAGAGGGCAAAAATTGAGGAGTAGAGGAAGTTGAATTACCATGGACAACTGAAGGTGCAAATCAAGCATGAGCTGGTCAAGGCACAAAAGAATCTCTACGATCAGAAATAGAAAAACCAGGTGAATAGGTAGCACTAACCACTGCACCACACTGGAATTCACACTTAATGCTCATCAATAGTTCCATGGTAGCTGCTAATGTTAAAGGCTTAAGTGTTTGAACACAAATATAAATTTCCTTCTTCAATCCACCAAGATAATATCCAAACAGCTAAAGCTCCATTAATTCAGGTGCTTGTAAAACTAATGCTTCAAATTGCTTGATATATTGAGCAATAGAACCAGTTTGCTGAAGAGTAGACAAGTTGACATAAGGATTGGTCACCGAAGGAGAACTATAATGGAAAAGTAGTTCACACACCATCAGCAGCCAATCAAGGTGTGGAGCTCGGTGTTGAAGCATTCGCAACCAAAAAATAGTATGTCCTTGCATACAAGTAGTTGCAAGAGAAACCTTACGAAGATCTAGTATAGAGTGAACTAAGTTGAAGAACCAGAACAAGCAGTATTTGTGGTAGGACGAGTAGAAATAGCATCGTGAATCATTGTCTACATAGTCGATAAAGCTTTCTCAAGAGAGGACAATTGAGTTGCATAATTGGTGGACAATTGCTCTTGCAAATCCGTGAGCGATGAACGAAACTCATCCATAAGATCACTTAGAGATTTTTCCAAAGAATCAATGCGAGCTTCAAGACGAGTCATGGTGAAAGCCATAGACAGTGCCAAATTAATAAACACGGGTTCTCAAAATTCTGATCTAGAAGAATCCAAAACAGTACTTGAGCTTAGAGCCTTAGAGAAGATAGGATCCACGAGCCAATGCTCAATTTCACGAATGATACCCCCTTTTTTCTGACCTCACCTCCTATTTATACTCAAGTACCCCCCTAACTAACAAATATAACTAAAATATATACATGTGTAACAAATTCCCTCAACAATTATTATGTATTCCTACTCCTCTGCCTATAGACATAACGAATAGGGTGAGACACTCTTTGGATCTTATCAGGGTTAGCTTGATATTTTGTATGGAGACTTAAAATGAGCAATTTGCTCATGTGAAGCTTTGATGCCTGGAAGCTGTGTAATTTCTTTCGAAATCAATAAAACTACCTTCAATTTGCTGTGATTGATCCCTTGGCTCTACCAGCTGGTAATATTGGTTGAGGTAGAAATATAAAGGTTAGTTTGAATGGCATAATTAGATGAGTTTTGGCTGAAAAACTCAGTGATTGTGTATGAATATTTGATGTAATTTCAGACGGTAAAGGTTCATATGTATCTTTTGAAAATCCTTGTCAAGATACTGCTTCTTAACAATATTGATGTCCGAGTTCTGATTTTTAGCATGCAGAGTGAAAGAGCAATAGTTACTGAAATCGCTGGGACTACCCGTGATGTGGTTGAAGCTGGTGTCTCAGTTTGTGGAATTCCTGTTATGCTGCTTGATACTGCAGGGATTCGGGAAACTGATGATGTTGTTGAGAAAATAGGTTGGTCTAAAATATGCTTGTTTTCATCTTTATGGCTTACCAACACATCCAATTTATCTGAAATTAGGTTTCTTCCACTGTGGATGTGAGTTTCTTTGGATTATGTTCAAATTAAAAACTTCCATTTATAATTGTTTAAACCATTTCAACTTTTACTTGCTTCAAAAGTGTGTTAGTACAGCATGATTTGGTAGAATGGATTCTTGAAAATTCCGGAATAGTTTCATTCTATATCAAAATTATCCTGGTAGTCTACTTTTGACGAACTAATTTATACAGTCAGCTTTCAGGAGTTTGCTCAAATTATATCAAGTTCTTTTCAAGTATATTTCCTAGCACATCTAAAAGATGATTTTTCTGGCTATTGACAAGCTTATTGATGGCACAATCTGGTTGCTTTTTTCCCAAGTTGAAAAGCTATGTGGTATACTTTCTGGTTAAGCTATTATCAATTTTGTTATTTTCCAGGAGTGCAGAGATCAGAAGCTGTTGCCTTGGCTGCTGATGTCATAATCATGACAGTCAGTGCAGTTGATGGATGGACATTGGAAGATGAAAAACTATTTGATAGGATTCAATCTAGCATGGTCAAGTGATGCTGCCTCATTCTTGCCCCCCCCTCTCTCTCCCTCGCTCTCACACACACACACATAGGCATGCACAGAAAACACTCCTCATGCACGCCCACAATGATATACCATTTCATGTCACAAAATATCATGAACCAATATGAATTCTGAGTCACTAGCATCTTTACAATGCAGAAAGCAAGTGGTTTCACAGCACCCCTTCTTCTTGTAATCAACAAAATCGACTGTGTTCCATCAACAAGCTCTGAGTGGATTGTTAGAGATGGCTGTAACTTCAATAAACATGTTTTTACTTCTGCTGTTACGGGTCAAGGCATAGACGAACTGGAGACAGCAGTCTCTGAAATTGTGGGTCTCCAAAGCATCCCTGCAGGTGGACAAAGGTGGACTGTGAACCAGGTTAGAAAATCATCTTTTATACATGTTTGCTCTCAATCCTCTTTGAAACATATTTCACTCATAAGCAGCCTTTTTGACTGAATCTCTGGGGCTGGTTAGATTAGATTGAAATTATGGATGATGTTGGTGTGATCAGTTGATGCATATGTTTTAATTTTTGTTTTGGGCTTGTAATCCTTACCAGAGACAATACCAGCAACTTGTCCAGACTAAGGAAGCTCTTGAAAGGTTGAAGTTATCTGTGAAGGAGGGTTTACCTCTCGATTTTTGGTCAATTGATTTAAGAGATGCTGCTTTAGCTTTGGGCCAGATAAGTGGAGACAATATTTCTGAGGAAGTTCTGTCCAACATTTTCGGCAAATTTTGTATCGGTAAATGAATTGTACACCCATATTAACACAGTATTGGAAATACTCAAATTTTGTTGATTGTAGGTTGTAGTTCCAATGAGAGGCTCAAAATAATTAAATTTTACTTGCATACAAATCTTGAAATTCGTTAAATAACTGGGCCTTCATCATTTAGTATTAGCCTTGTGCTAGATGTTATGCTAATGCGACTGAGAATACTTGAGCGTCTGCTGATATCAGCGGGACAAAACAGCACAAAAGGAAAGACAAATGTTGTCTTTGGACGGCAAGACGAGGGGGAAAAAAAATAAAGGGTTAAAATAAGAAGCATTGGGGACTAGAAGGGGACGGCAAGAACGCCTTCAAACCCATTCCCATTTATAGTGTAATCTCTCTTCACTTGCTCAACTCGTAGAAAAAGAGGTTTAATATCCAAAGTTAATATGTGTTTCACAATTAAAAGGGAACTCACAAGAGATGAATTGAGAGAGAAAAAGAGGAGAAGGAAAGAGAGGCTCAAGGAAAAGGAGAAGCTGGCCAAAGAGAAGGAGAAAAGGAAGCGGGAAGAGAATCAGAGAAAGGAAAAGGAAGAGAAGAAGAAAAAGGAATTGGAGATGAAGAGGAAACAAGAAAAGGAAAGAAAGAAGCAAGAAGAGCTAAAAAGGAAAGAGAAGGAGGATAAAAAAAGATTGAAGCACAAACTGAAGAAGAAATGAAAAGAAAGTTTTCCTATTAAATGGAAAGTAGACCTAATCCAAGCGTTGGTGGTTAGCAAGTATTTGATGAATTCTAAAGAAGAGCATGTCGGATGTGCGATTTTTCTTTCTCAAATTTAAATCGTTAAAACTAATATGCTGCCGCGTGGAAATTTGCCTTATGCCGTCTATCGTGTGGATTTAATTGATAGTAGAGAAATAGATGTCCTTAAAAAGTATTGGCAATACATTCAACCCTTTTCATTTCTAACGCCCCGAGCCCCCATTTCCTCCTCTCGAAACCTTCTTTCCCTACAATCATTCAAAACCACTCAATTAATTCCGAATACTTCCTAGTTTTACCGTCCCTTTTTTTATCAAATTATACAATATATGCAAAAACCGTAGGTGATGGTTGCAGGTTGAAAGGAAATTGTGTCTTAGCTTTCTATTTGTATGTTGCCTGATTTAATTGGAAAATTTCATAAATACACAACGCAATTTTATGGGTAAATTGGATAAATAAAATTTCCTAAACTTGCAGATCGGCAAGATGACAGAATGAGTTAGCTCGAGTATGGCATGAAAATGTCTTAAGATCGGCTTGGCATGGATATGAAATGGGGATAAGCCTACATGGCCATTATGGGCCATCCAATCGTCTGGATCCAACGCCTACTCTTATATGGCTATTTGAAAATGGTCCAGAACAAATTTACTGACACAGGTACGGGAGAATGGATGATAAGCAACCTTAATCAACACCTTTAGTTTAAAATTGATGGCAAAGTCAAGGTGTAAGATGTCCATGCACCTTCAATTATAATGTTCATATAACTAAAGACGTACATTGACTATGCATTGCCTTCTATTTGGGCACTGTTAAAATGAAAAACCTTGCATAGACAGTACACATTAAACAAATTACACTCTCATAAACTTGAGGCGCACAACATGAGATCACTTAATAATCCACTCAAAATCAAGTTTAACTCATTCACGTATAGTAAAAAACCTATTTTCTCGGATGTTGTATAAAGGTTTCTTTTTCCTCCAAATTTATTTCTATTTATGTATATAGATGCAATGTAGAATGTAGTTTTTTACATTATATACATCATGCTACAATACTTATTCTACTAACATGAACATAAGGTGCTTAGTCAAATGCCACTTAGGTTGTTATAAGTATGGAATTTCGTAATTAAGTATACTTCACTCTTGCTAATTGACTACTTGTGGTATTATTGGGCTAGAAATGGTTAGTTTTTATAAATGTTGTATATGCCAATGGAAACATCGTGAATGATAATATGAGACTGTAGTATAATAGGGATTGATTGAGAAGTCAAAAATGAAGAAGGATGCCAACTACAATTATTTTTGCAGAGGATTTGTGGAAGTATCGAAATTGATCCAAATTATACATAAGCATCTGTTTTATTTTCAAGGCAGAGTTTCATATAGATTGATGGTTATCAAGGTTGATAATGATGTTGAAAATCTTATTAAGATGGTTGAAGCATTTAGGGAAGATCATATTTGAGAGTTGTACATTAGGAATTATCGGTAATCAACTATTCAACCTCAATATTATACATTTTAGGCATACCATGCATAGCAAAGTGACAAAGTCAATAATAAAGGGTAAAATTTTCACAAAATACACCATTGAAATAATTGAGAAAGTTAGAAGAGCTAAAGTGTTAGATCTATTTTTTTAGAATGAAAACTTGACTTAAAGTGTGAAGAAATTTATAGTAATCATTAAGAGAATACTTAAATAGTTAAACTTGGTGGAGAGCTATTTGAGAGAATAATGAGAAAGATATTGTAGACTTGTGTAATCTTGTAGTACAAATTAGGAGGCAATGTAGGAATTGTATATCTCATTTTGATTTCTTTAAAATATTAGATAAGCTGGTGTAGAGGATTGGATTCCTGGATGGATGCTAAAAGAGTAGAGTGACTCACAATTAGTAACCACTATACATCAATACCTAATCTTCTAATCCCTTATCATTTTATTTTATAGTGTTATACTTCATATATTAATTATATGTTTTCATTAACGTGAGAATATCCATTTGGAGGCAAATAAAATACTTAAGGCCAAGAATAAATAGAAAGATCATATTAAAAACTATTAAGTTTCTGCACACAAATTTTTTATCCAAATTTGTTATATTTTAGACACATCAAGAAGTAAAACAAGTTAGTGGTACATGGATAATCTTGAACATTAAGAAGTAGGATTAATGGTTAGAAGTTAAAATCTGAAAATAACAATCAATTGAAGACCCCTCACCTCTAAAACCCCCTATAACCCCACAATTTGTTATATTTTAGAAACATTAGGAAGTAAAACAAATTAGTGGTACATGGATAATCTTGAATATTAAGAAGCAGGATTAATGGTTAGAAGTTAAAATCTGAAAGTAACAATCAATTGAAAACCCCTCTCCCTCTCTTTCTTGATTGTTTACTGGGACTAATATAATCATAGTAGTCAAGAACCTTCTCTACCTTTTATAACTAATCTAAGCTCTCTTATGGTGAATTGCTTCTTTAAATGGTGACTTTTAGTTTGATAGTATAAGTACTATGAGTTTCAAAACTATCTCCCTTATGCTTCTAGGGGTGCTAGGAACTTCTCTTTGCATATTGCTTGAACAACTTAGGTGGATATAGACTTAGCAAGCTCACAAATTTGCTATCTAAATTAGACAAATGCCTCTTACTATCTCCATTATACCTCACTATTGTTGTTAATGTTTTCTCTAGGAATTTTCTTTTAATTTTAATAGAAATAACAACTATAATGATGTTTAGTTACCTAACAAACATAACTTGCACGATCACTAGTAAGCTAATACCATAATTATACCGTCACCATGTTCTAATATGTGATTTACACAACTTCACAAATCACTTATTCATTGTCTACATGATCAATTAGCATTCGAAACTTCAATTTTAACCAACTAATAATGAAAATAACAAAACTAACTACATTTGTACATATAGAACATCTTTCTAATAGCTTTAGCACCAAATATGATATGTCTAAATCCAAGAGTTGAATTCAAATGGCAATTGAGAATTGACTTAAATTGGTTTAAAGGACATAAAACTCATATTTATGGGGCTTTTAACAATAAAGAAGGGATTTATATAGTTGTCATCTTGAAATAATGAGAAAATTAAATATTTGAATGATTTGACAATATGATACTATGGACTAATTGCTAAATTGAACTAGAAATCAATTATTTGAATTGATATGATTCACAATTCTAGAAAATAATTAGGGAATGATTAAAGGAAAATTCCATATGATATGAGGATCCCATTAATCGATAAGTTGTTTTCTATATGTAACTTAATCAATAAAACTAGGTTCGATGAAGAAAATCTCAAATAAACAATTCAATTCACTGATAAATAATGATCTTAGATCATGATAATATATGAGAAAGCCCTTAAAATAGTATCTAAGGCAAATAAGAACTAGAAAGGAATGAAAAAAATGAATTAAAATGTAATAGTTTGCAAAATTAGGTTGCTATTTGAGTGGAATTGTAAGTGAAAAGGTTAAAATCAGTTTGATATTGAGTTTAGGATCAACTTTGCATTATGTTGTGTTTTTCATCTGATGAATTATTAAAACTATAAAAGCAATTGAGATTCATGACATTAATGTTGTTAAAGATGAAGTATGAATGGGTGCTTCAAAATATTTGGAATTTGAAAATATGGATATTGTTAGCGGTATTACTAATGATGATGTTGACTATAACAAAGGTGGAAGAGCTAGTACTAGTTTTAATGATAATAAGGCAGCGATGATTAATTATTTGTTCTAGATTTTCATTTTATTATAATGATTTATATTGTAATGCAATTTATATAGATACTACCATTCATTTTTTAAATTTATGTATGAGCATAATAATTTATACTTGATTATTTATATTATAACTTGTATTGTAATAAAAATTTGTACCTAATTCTTTATTTCTATTATGTATTTTAAGTTTTTATAACTCTTTTAAATATGTATGTAGTTTTGGAAGTTAGTTTAAACAAGTTGTAGAAACTTACATTTCTATGTTTTGGTTTTGAAGTTTTGACTCTACAAATCCTTAACAATTTCAGATAGGATTGTAAATTTGACAACCTTAACCCATAGAAAGCTATCAATATGCCATAGTATTAATATGTAATATTATTATGGATGGAGATAACGGACTAAAGTATTGATGGCTGATATGAGTAGTAATTATAATATAAGATAATACTATAAGAGCTATTGAATAGATATAATTAGATTTCTCATATTCACCTTCTAATGCTAAGAAATTTTGCTTGAGATTTAATTTTTCAAGTATTGACGTATGGGTAAAACCTAATATAGCAATAAAATAATAAGAATATCTTTTTAAAATAAGAGTAGTTTGGTCTTTCTCCATCTTTAAACCTTCTACTCCTCATCTATTACTCACGTTTTCCTTTACCTTTACCCCCCCCCCCCCCCTCCTCCTCCCTTCTCATCTTATCTCTCTTTATCCTTGTTATTTTCCTCTATCTCTATTGACATCTTCCTTCCTCTCTCTACAATAGTTGTTTCTTTCATTTCCTTGCAACCAAACATCAAATCTTAACGTAAGTCTACTCGTTTATAGTGTTTGTGTAGTTTCCAAGATGTTCTTCCTATATAACATAAGTTAAATGAGACATGATACATTTTCTACTATTATTAGGTTGGGGAATGGCGGTATTTCAGTAATGGGTTTGATGGGATTTGATATACTTGTTGTAGTCATTTATGCAATAGGTGTAGGAGATGAACTGCATTAGTTATTATTGGTCTATTATTGATAGGTTTAACTACTTTAAGAGTTAGACTCTAGTTTATTATAGCTATGTTTGCTAGTTAGAATGGCTCACATGTGATCCATTTTGATTGTTATATGGAGATGTCATTAATGCATCCATGATTGCAGTTAAAGTAGCTACTCTTTGGAGATGGTAGTTAATAAATTAATAGCCTTAACTTGACATTAACTAATAGTAACTCTTAGTTGGTTATGGCATCCTAGGTCTAAGGTATTACAACTTAAGTGGTATTAAATCTTATATTATAGATGTTTAGGAAGGGAAAAGAAAAAAAAAAAAATCAATAGTGAATCTATAAGATCATAAGGCATAAGAGAGTAAGTAGAAAATGGGTCTGATTTAAGTGAAAGTAAATGATTACTTTAGTTCTTATATTTTGCATATTTAAATTCCACAATTTACTTTTGCTTACTATTTAATTTATCGTTATGAGGTTACTAGTTATAATAAATATATATTTTCTTACCTAATTTAGTTACCTGTTTCTATTTATCATTGTTTCCTTTCAAACCTTTCTTATCTTGCTTTAGTATGTCCAAGTGATTGACTTGTAGGGTCGGTGAATTGGTATGACAAAGAATTGGGATTGAACCGATTAAGCTTATTCCCATTGATATGCTCATATAAAATTTGTAAAAATGAGGTTAGGTATAAAATACCTAGAAAGAAAAGTAAGCAAAAAGAGCTATCCTACAATAGTGATAGAAAAAAGACTTATGAAACTAAACTCAAAAAGTATTTGTACTCGCAAATATAGATACCTACATATACTTGTACTATGAGCCACAACATCAACTAAACCCACATTTGATGAAATAAAATTATATAATACATTATTAGTAAATAAGTAAACAAATAACTAGTTCTTACTAACCATTATGAAAGAAAATTTTCCAAAAGTCAAAAGTAGTTATTAAATAAATGGAAAAAGACCAAATAAGATTTTTAGGGCCAAAAATGCATATACAAAATAAAATAAGTTCTCTTTGATCACTCTTGCAACAATAGTGACATTGTTATCTAAATAATAAATTTTAATGACTACATAGAAAAGTTTTGGATAGGAAAATGCCTCATCAAATCTTGCATGGTGAATAGTAATGTATAGAAATCAAATATTATAGAAAATAGGGTTATATAAATAGTTTATGGCCATTAATAATAAAAGACATTAAACAAAATAAATAAATAAATAAAATGGAATGTTGTATAGTAGATTAATTTAAGAGGCATGATTTAAAGACATGTGGAAGCTTGGCATATGTACATTATATTGAGATTGATGAATATTTTCTTTTTGTTTTGCCATCGCGGGTAGTATCAGTTTTGTTGAGTTGGTAAAGGTCATGTCAAGTTTGCCAATATGAGTTGAGTTAAGTTGTTGGTTAAGTTTTGGCAAGTCACATCAATTTCATGTTAAAATTTATTAGCCCTGTTATATGGGTACTTGTGATGGATTGTAAAAGGTGTAAACATTTTAGTACTAATTAAAGATAATAAGTAGAAAACAACATTGAAAAAATAAAAAGCAGAACACAACAACTAAGAGACATAAGTCAAAAGTGACACTTAATAAATAGTAGGCATCAGTTAAACAAAATAAAGTATTGAAACAAGTTATACCCCCTTAATATTAACTATATTAGTGGCAATGAAAAAAAAAACAATAACAATGAAATAGATAATGAGAAATGGTATAACATTGAAGTTAATAAAATTAATTAAATGAGATAAAAGGTACATAAGATTTTAAAGAGCATAAAAGTACTAATGACGAATAGGATAGTGACAACATAATCTATGAGTATAATAATTAAAGTAATATACTAAAACTATTGTAGTCTAGTAATATCACTATTAATCTTTTATTGGAAAGATCAGGGTTTGAATCTCTCTCCCTGCCTTACCTCCCCCTCATCTCCCCTAATAGTTGGCAAAATAATAATAATAATAAATAAATAAATAATTAAAGTAATATGATTTTACCAAACATATGAACTTATGTGCATAAGAATGATAGTAATAACTACCTCTTCTATCACTCAATAATACTAAACTAGGGATAAGTGAAGAAAACAAATAACTTAAGAGTAAAGTGTACTATCATTAGTGAAAATGTAGAATTTGAGATTTGAGGTTATGTATGGTTGAAGATTGTTGGTGACTAAAAGATGAGATAAGCTCTACTAAGTGTGAATTAAGTTGTATGTTGTATGCTTTTAGATGAGACATCTAATTGGAATTTGTTTTAGTTAAAGGAAGTATGTGTCATTCACCTTGGAAATGTTGGTACACTCAAGAATTTGAGAGAATTGGTGACTCTTGTTGCTGAAATGTATTTCCATTCCACTTAAAGGTCAAAGAATGGTGTTGGGGAGGATATCTATTAAAGGTGTTGTTTTCATTGGGTTATTTCTACGTTAAGGTAATAGAGGTTGAAATTTGATATACTAGGGTGTAATGAGCTAATGTTTTGATTGCTAAAATAAGAGCTAATAATGTTGTAATAGGTTGTAAATAGATGCAAAATGAAATAAACAATTAAGTAATGAAAGAGGGAATACTTTAATACTTTGAAGATAAGAGGTGGAAGTATATGAATTAGTAGAACTATGAGGTGGTTATGACAGCAGCAGTTGTAAGCTAAGAAGTTGAGGTGTAGAAGGGAAGTAGTATAAGCTAAATAGAAGAAATTTAAATTGAAATTTAGAAGGCCTAAGCAATTTAGTATGTTAGATTAGAATCTAAAGAGGCAACGAAAAGAATGAGTTTTGTTATCCAAGTAAAGGAAAAGCAATTAAGAGTACATAACTCAAGGAGAAAGAGCATAGATTTTTCTAAAGATATAGATGAAATGGAGCAAATGTTATTTGAAGATGTTAAAGTTATAAGACACATATGAGTAAATGTTAGCTCTAAGGAAAAGTGGAAAGTTCAATGACGTGATACAGAGAGTAAGGATAGTTGATAAAGTAAGTAAAATGTTAAGTTTGTAAAGTTCTAAGAATAACTCATAAGGTGGTACGACCATCACAACTAGAAGGGGTATAAGAGGTTATTCCTTTGTCAAGTTATTGAAGGATGTACCCAACCATAACTAAGCCATTGCATTAGAACCTCTAGATGCGGAGTTGAATCTCTTGATAATAGAGAGGCCTATTAGAATTGTGAGCATCAATGGATCTTGAGGAGATGAATTATTAGATATTCCCAAGTACAATGGAGTAACCATATAGAACTAGAAGCAACTTTGAAATTGGAAAAAGAAACAAGAAGGAAATATTCAAACTTGTTTCTAGTGTTTTACATGGTTTCTAAGGTGTTTTGCTCGTCTAATATGAGTTTATTGATAAAAATCAAATCTTAGTGGAACCTTTGAAGAAGAACAAGATTTTTCATGTGTTGAGGAAGTGTAGCTTGATAAGTTCAGTGATTTTAGGTTGTTTGTCGTGTTTAAATATGTTCTTTGACTTTGAATAGCAATCTTAATTAAAGTAAGTATTGATTTCTTGTTAGTAGTATTGATTGTTTCATAAATTCATAGGAAAACAAGTAAGTATTGAAAGTTGTTAAATTGTTTTGTAGGATGGGTTGAAGAGGTTGTCATAGTTGACTCAATTAATGATTTAAAGCTAAGGGATATAAAAGAATAAACCAATCCTAAAGATCCATGAAATTTATTTTGGATCCAAGCCAATAAACAATAGAAGCATTTTTCTAATTATTGATTTTGGAAAGCTCACGAAGAGAAATATTATTCATGTGTTTGTAGTTAACTTGTGGAAGTTTTAAGAGGGCAAAACGAGGTTATAGTTTGATTAATAGCAAAAGAGGAATGAAATCGTCTTATGTTTATTCAGGAGATATATGACCAAGTACACAACCATGTATCCTAATGTATACATTTGTTGTTTGGAAAAGGGAAGATAAACAATCTTGAGTATGATTGTGCATTACCCCTTATGCCTTTTTTGTAACTTTAACTACCGGTTTTCTTATTTCATTTTTATTTTAAAATTGATTTCTGTCTAATTTGAATAGCTCTTAGGGGTTTATTGGGTTTAGAAACAAGGTTACATAGAAAAAACTCTTAATTTGAGAATAGAATCTAACATTGAATAGTTATAACTCATTTGAATAGAATCTAAAGATGATTAAGTATTATTTGATAGATTAATCTAGGTATGTTCTACCATGTGTGCTAGATGTGTATGTTAGGCTAAAACCAAAATGAACCTAAAAACTACTTGACTTAAAATTTGAGTGTTGTTTGTACTTGGTCAACTTATGACTAGGCATGGCTAAAACCTATGGGATACCTTGATAATCTTTATGTGATATTGTCCCTCGTAGAGTCGTGTATCGAATGGATCTATGATAGATTTAGGGATACTGGATCAGAAGTGGTAGTTCCCGATCCCAAACTATACAATAATAATGTAATACAAAGTGATCGAGGTCATGAGTTCCCTTATGTTGGTTAATGGATTAAATTGATAGATAATTAAATTAGATGCCTGTTATAACTATTGCATCAAATGCTTATGCTTTTGTATTGTATGACATGTGCATATATGTGTGGTGTTACATATTGGGGGGATAAAGATAACCATAGTGTCTGTACATTTTACTTTTGGCAATTTAGTATCTAGATTTTCATTTATTTATTTTTATTTGGTGCTTCTTCTTTCATTTTTGTTTTAATTTAATGTCTTTGTTAACTATAAAGCTAACGGGCATTATAGTTTCTTACATTTTATATGATAGCTAAAATTTTTATGTAATTTCTTTGAGAGGATAATTTAAGGAGTTGGTGAAACTAATTAGTCAATTAGAATCTATAGGCATGAATCTCAAAAATATAATAAAATAATAATAATATAACTAAAATAGTAGAATTTTATTATGTTATTAAATATTTAATGTAATCGCATAGAATAAGTTCAAATAGTTATTAAATTTGTAGAGATAAATTATATGTGCAGTAAAAATATTATATGACATAAAATAATATAGAGAATATATGTACATACCTTGTGTGTAATTATTATGTGTAACTATATGTCCGTAATTGTCTAAAATATACGATTTAATACATATTAAGCTAAGAAAAATAATAAAAATGTTGGGGATAGCTGGGAACTCCTTAATGTAGGCATGTGAAGGCAAAGGACAATTGTTTATGCATGGAATGGACATATGGACAGCTAAAGGATTAAGTATATAAGGGGAATTATAAGAAGAGACAAATTCTTTAGTTATAGCAAGCTAAAATTATAGGGAAGTTGAAAGGATTTCATAACATAAAATAACTTATAAAACTAGTAAACTACTTAGGAAATTCTAACCTGCAAGTGAATATAACTTATAAAAGTTATGCTAAAACAACTAAAATCATATAAAATGAATTAATTGCTATAATTGAATATGGATTTAATCTAATCTATTTTATATGCATAGCGATAGTCGTAGACCATCAGGGTGACAGTCAAGATTAGTAAACTAATAAGTATAGGTAAATTGAAATCTATGCATTACAGTATGTTGGAGTACTGTGTTAGATTAATCAGAAACCTAAGGGTACATTTGGTTGTGTTTGTAGCTTAGTTGAATGTATGCATGCCTTACATGTGATTGTTCACTTGAATTGTGGACATGGAGTATTATTCTATGTTACTATACTTGATTTGCTTTATCTTGTTATTGTGTTGGTCACTTACCACCGAAATTAATCAAAGACTGACCCTTAACCTAAATAGACATGCACAACAACCCATTAAGGAAAAAATTAGGTGTGTCAAACCAAATACCAATCTTTTCGATAAGGTTAGATGAAATGGTCATTTTCTCACCCTTAGTCGAACTAAAAGATAAGAAAGGAGATCGTGGTAAGGTTATAGGTTATGGTTTGAAGGTGGTCTTGAGAAGAGGGTGTTTTCCATTACATAAGTCTGAGTTTAGTTTAATTTGAGTTGTATTGAAACTTTTTAATCCGGATTAGAGCGAACCTAATTTTTCTAACCTTACATAATGGATTGGTTAACATTGTACAATGTCACATTTAGTTGCTTGCATTACTTTTAATTAAAATATAATGTTTGAAAATCATTTTTGTGTTTGTTGTACTCTTTTTTCTTCGTTTTGTATACTGAGCTAGTTGTGCTTATATCTTTATCGGCTTTTTTGTAGATATAAACTAAGGATTAAGGATGTAGCTCTACACTCACCCTTAGGTCAGTATACATTGAGTTGGGGAAGTGCGGAGACCTGAAGACTTGTAAGAACTTATTATTTTTTGTTTTAGCTCTCCAAGACTTTAGTGGAAACTAATTGGAAATTTCTAGGATGCCCACTAATTTCCTACTTTAATGTACATAAGCTTCAAAACTTATGGTTTTTGTAAGCTTTTTATGAAAACTAGATCTTTTAATGTACAAATACTTATGTAAATATACTAAGTTATCAAGATGTATACTATAGGTTATCTTCAAATGGTGTTTTTGAAAAGTTATACTACGGGTTTCATTAATAATATGTGCTAAATTGGATGTTTCAAAGCAGATGAGTCGAGTACACTTGATATAAACTAGGTCTGTGGTAGTAGCTGTAAGGTTAGCTTCTATTTTAAGATAATTTACACGGTAGGACTATTACGACTTTATTACTTTGAGATGTAAAATTTTAATATCTATTACACTTTAGCTATGACTGCATTTTGGTATGTATACTTTAAATTTGATACATTTTAGTATTTTTTAACTTGTTAATTTATTTGAAATCAATTTTTAACTTTCCTTGATTAATACAATATCATTTTCGAAATTAAAACAATTTGTTTATATCTATAATTTCAAGATTTTTACATGTGATGTTTAATATTAGCAAATATTATAATGTTAAAGTCTTAAGATCTAATTTTGAAAATAAGATCTCTTATTTGTCGAGTATATGAATTAAGTAAAATTTAAAATGGTCATAACTTGTAAATCAAGTCTCGTTTGACTTTATAACATAGATTTTCTAATTTGCCAAACAATATGCCTCTATATTACAATATTTTGTTTTATATATGATAGTGTCCTAATATTGATTTTTCATTCATTATAATTGACCTTACTTTCATGAATTTATATATTTTTATTTTAAATAACTTTTATATGTTGTAAACATGTTTTTGTTATATAATTTTACAAAAAGAGTTTTGTAATAATATATTATTTGTAAAATTTTTATCCCCTTTAATGTCTTAGTTTGCCTTAAAATTATTCTTTAAAAATTATCCTTTTCCTTAAGCATACTTGTCTAAGTCTTTTATTTTTTTGTATTTTTTGAAAATCAATATGATTTTAAGCTTATAACCATTACAAAATTTTAAGGAACATTTATTATAATTTTACATCATATTAAGAGGAATAAAAAATTGAAAACATTTATTATTATATTGAGGTATATCATTTAACAAGTTAGAAAATTCAAGCTATAAGGTCAAACAAGACTTGATTTATAAGTTATGATTATTTCAAGATTTTATTTGATTTGTATACCCAACAGATAATAAATCTTACTTTCAAATAAAAGTTGATTTTAAGTTTTTAATATTATAAGATTTTCTAAAATTAAAAATCACATATAAAATTCATGCTTGAATGAAACTATTAGATATAAACAAATTTTTTTAATTTTGAAAACTATATATTAATTACGAAAAATAAAAATTTTATTTTAAATAAATTAACAAGTGAAAAAACACTAAAATGCATCAAATTTAAAGTATAAATATAAAAATGCAATCATAATTAAAGTATGAAAACTAAAATATAAAAAAGGTAACAACCGTTAAATTTTGTTGTTAATGGAGACACCAAATTAGAACCAAATCAAAAGAAAAAGCACTAAAATGCAAAAAATAAAAGTCTAGACACTAAATTGTCTAAAATTAAAAGTAAAGGCACTTTGGTTGCCTTTATCCCCATATTGGGCTTAGCCACACTTTTTATCTCTTATAGTTATGAGTTTGTAAGTTGAGTTTGCTAATTATAATAAGATAGGAAACATTTTCAACTATTACTAAGATGGGGTGAGTAGTGATATTTTAGCAATAGGGTTGATGTTACTTGATAGACTTGTCACATATTTAGTCTTGTAATATGTGTAAGAGACAAACTTCAATAGTTATTAGTTGTTTGTTATTGGCTCGTTCAACTGTTTTAAGAGCTAGACTCTAGTTTATTATATAGTGATGTTCGTGGTTGGAATGGCTTACATGCAAGCCATTCAAATTGTTGCATGGAGATGTCATTAATGCATTTATGATTGCAATAGTTCTATAGACAATTTTAGCTTTTAGAATGACTTAATATATGATAATTCTTATTATGGATGAGTAGGTAACTTTGTTATACAAGGTATCTACCCATATCTTACTTAATCGTGTAAATTCCAAATGGGTATTAAGAGTTACCAAGTAGGTTTTGGGTATTGATTTTTTGGAACTTGGTACCTTAGGATAGGATATGAGTACGAGGTCTTTCTATCTTATGTTTACCATGAAATTGTATTCTAAACGGTACAAAGGCTATAAGTTCTAAGATACCCTATACCCACCTTATAAAAAATTACTAAATAATATCAATAAATCAATAATAAGTGATAATATTATATTTTTTGGCATTAAGTTTTTAAGTAGAAGAAAAAGAAAACAGGAAAGACTCTAGGTCTATAAGTTAATAGCTTTGAATGGTTAAACCTAATAATGCTCCTATTACATGACTTTTTTCATTCTTTCTTTTATTCTTCACCATTTTTCTCTCAAAATTTATATTTTTCATTTTTCCCCTTACTCTTTCCCATTTGATAAGTAGTATGATTACATAAAATTAAAATAATGAAGGTAAGAAAAATTATTTTTCTTTTTAATTTCATAATTTTTTAATTATTTTTTATGTATATTGTTTTTACAACCTTTATATATGAAGAACCTGTAATATCATATATAGATTAATTTTTGGATATCACAAAAACTTAAAATTCATTAGAAATGTAAATTTTGCAAGCTTCGTGTTATGATTTGAGGCTTTCTTTAACACACAAATAGATTATGTGGTGCTTACTATCCTACCTTGAAGTAGTAGGCAAGCCTAACTCGCACACAACACCAACCAATAAGGCCTAAACCTGTAAGCAACACAATCAAGGAAGAAAGCCAACGGATTATAAGGAACACAGGTACGAATGAAAAAAGGAATAGCACACTTTTATTAATTTTGACAAAAATACAAGGCTGCAATGTGTGTGCACGAGGCTACAGTGTATATAATAGGTGCTGCCGATCGTGATCAACCAACATGATAAGTAAGAGCTTCAATCCAGAAGAGTACTCACACCCCCATAGCTTTACGAACATTATTGGGCCTGGTAGGAGGAGTCATTAAAATTGGTGAAATGGCACTACTCTCTAAAAGTAGAAATTTCTAATAATAGTAAGGCCTTATCAACACAAAAATAAAGCCTCCCCTTATGTTACAATATATACAAAAGAAAGGCCGCTTGTTAGTATAAGTATCTTACATAAAAGGGACCCTGACATCCTCCCTCACTTAATTCTATTGACGTCCTTGGCAATATGTACTGGAGCTTAGATCTGGTGGCGGAAATCTTTTGGCTGGCAAGGCTGACTTTCTCTCGGATAAGGGCTTCAGATCTTCTTTAATCTCTCAACTCGTATCTTCTTCTCCTCGATCTCTCTACTTGACCAAATATTCTTTATGATCTTCTCCAGTAGAGGGATCTCTGAATTTTTGCTCTGTAAGGATGTCTTCCATGGCTTGACTTAGGTTGAACTTGATCTTGACATGTGACCGCTTGGACACATTGCGAGATGGGTCTTCCACTTCTGGATAATATGGCTTTAAGATGCTGACATGAAAAACTGGATGGACCTTCAACCACGTAGGAGGCTTGACCTTGTAAACTACTCTTCCAATCTTGGATATGATAGGAACTGGACCAATGTACTTTTGGATCAATCTTCTATCCTTGTTCCTTAATGATCTAACTTGTTCTAGAAGCAGCTTTATGAGGACCTGATCTCCAACATTGAACTCTCTAAGTCGACGACTCTGATTTGTCCATTTCTTCATTCTCTTTAAAGCCTTTTCAAGGTACACTTTTGCTACTTCTGAACTCTACTTCCAATCCTTGGTGAATTGATAATGTCTTGGGCATCTCCTAGTGTATGGTGTTGCCATTGTGTGGGGTAATAGAGGTTGCTGACCCGTAATGATCTCTATAAGGCTCTTATTGGAGGAAGAGCTCCGCTGGATGTTGAAATAGAATTAGGCGATATCTAGCATGTCAACCCAATTCTTCTGGTTGGCACTAACAAAGTGCCGAAGGTATTCCTCTAGCAAGCCATTGAATCTCTTTATCTGTTCGTCACTCTGTAGATGGTAACTGGAGGTCATACTCAGCTCGGAGCTTAGGAGTTGGAATAACTCTATCCAAAACTTCCCTATAAACCTGGTGTCCTTATCACTCACAATATTTTGGGGCACACCCTAGAATTTCACCACATGCTTGAAGAAAAGCTGAGCTGTCTCTTCTGTACTTGAACTCTTCGTGGTAGGAATGAAGGTGGCATACTTAGAAAACTTGTCAACAACAACAAAAACGGATGAGTGCTCCCCCACTTTTGGTAGGGAAGTGATAAAGTTCATGGAGACGTTCTCCCATGAGTGAAAGGGTACAGGAAGTGGCTCTAAGAGGCTTGCCACCTTCTACCTCTCAACTTTATCCTGTTGGCAGGTTAAGCAAGTCTTCGTATAAGTCATCACATCCTCCTTCATATCCGGCCAGCAATAGCCTTGCTTCAACAAGCTCCATGTCTTTTACCAGCCTGGATGTCCAGCCTACAAAGTATCATGACACTCTCTCATGAGTGCCCTTCTCAAGTTGCCCGCCTTTAGGGCATACAATCGGCCCCCCCTTTGTGTAAATGAGGTAACCTTTTACCCAAAATCTGCGCATCTTCCCTTCTTCAACCATTTGCTTGAGATTTTTGGCTAACAGGTCTTAACCTATGTGTTGCTTGATTTGCTCTTGAATTGAAGTCAAGATTTAACTCGCCGATTGGTATGCAATTTGTGCTAAGGATGCTAAATCAGTTTACCGACTTAAAGCATCTGCTACCTGATTAGTCCATCTACTGCGGTACTCAATCTCCATATCAAATTCTGCAAGAAACTCTTGCCATCTTTCTTATTTGGCTGAAAGCTTCAGTTGAGTCAATATATGGTTGGCAACAGAATTGTCTGTCTTCACTAGAAACTTAGATCTTAGTAAATAGTGTTTCCAGGTCCTTAGATAGTGAACAATTGTAAGTAACTCCTTCTCTTGGGCTGAGTACCTGCGCTTTGTTTGATTCAGCTTCCTATTCTCATATGCCCCTAGATGACCCTCTTGCAACAACACTTTACCCAATGCAATGTCTAAGGCATCCATGTAGACTTCAAAAGGCTTCGAAACGTCAGGAAATGCGAGTACTGGCTCCTCTATCACTACACGCTTCAACTCCTCGAAGGCACTCTAACATATCCCATCCCATGACCATGCTTGGTCCTTCTTCAATAGATTTATGAGGGGTGTAACTTGATGGGAATATCTCTCAATGAATCTTCTGTAGTAATTTGCGAGTCCAAGGAAGGACCGCAACTTCGTTATACTCTTAGGTACTGGCCATTGCCTGATTGCTTCTACCTTTGCCATATCCATTCAGATCTACCCTTCTTCAACAACATGACCTAGGAAGTTGATGCGCTTTTGGGCAAAGGCACATTTCTCATACTTCACGTACAAATGATTCTCCTGTAGCTTCTTGAAAACCATTCGTAAGTGTTTCACTTGGTCTTGTAATGTCCTTCTATATACAATAATGTCGTCTAGATAGACGACTATAAGTTTGTCGAGATATTCACGAAATACATTATTCATTAAGGTACAAAAAATTGCGCGAGCATTAGTGAGACCGAAGGGCATCACCGAGAACTCATAAGCACCATACCGGGTTACACACGTCATTTTGGGCTCATCCCTTTCAGTAATGCGAACTTGATGATAGCCTAATGCAAACTTGATGATAGCTTAAGCGAAGATCCAATTTTGTAAAATACTTAGCCTCACTCAATTGATCAAACAAATCAGCAATTAGAGGAATTATGTAATGATTCTTCACCATCAGCTTGTTTAGAGCCTGATAGTCAATACATAATCTCAAACTCTCATCCTGCTTCTTTTGAAATAAAACAGGAGCCCTATATGGTGCTTTTGAGGGTTGAATGAAGCCTGCCTCTAACAACTCATCCAATTGCTTCTTCAATTTAGCAAGTTCGGGAGGCAACATTCTATAAGGAGCTTTGGCAGGTGATTTGGCATTAGGAATCAACTCAATCTCATGGTCCACTGACCTTTTGGGAGGTAATTCCTTTGGGAGCTTGTTAGGCATCACATAATCGTACTCTTTTAGGACCCACTCTATTACCTCCAGCATCTCCATCTTTCTTGCTTCCTCTTTCTCTATAAGGAAAGCCAGGAAAGTTGGCTCTTGATGTTTGAGCCCTCTCTTAAATTGGAGCGCTGATAACATCATAGCCCTAATATTCTTCCCTTCCTTGCCATTGTTGTTTGCCCTATTCCTCTGAACTATCATATAGCAAGGCTTTTCACCCATGAATAACGAGCAATCTACTGTGGGCATGGGAGCAACTCTGGCTTATCTTAAGAAATCTATTCTAAGGACTATGCTGAAGTCATCCAATGGAACAGCTATGAAGTTGGGATTTCCACTCCAATCTCCAACCTTCACTTTCACTCCTCTTGCAACTCTTCGGACAGGATGAGCCTTGGAGTTAACAACTTTAATCTGGTTAGTGTCTTCAGCAAGCACTAACCCCAACCTTTCTGCCTCAGGCACATTATTGAAGTTGTGTGTAGCACTGGAGTCTACCATTGCATTGGCACTCTTGCCATTGATGTTCAATAGGACATACATCAACTCATTATTGTTCTTGGGCTTATGTTGCACTGAGGAACTCTTTCCAATAGCCGACAACATGTGCAATGCGCCCATTCGGGGTTGATCCTCTCCATCACTCCCCGACTCATCATCTTAGCAGACACTCTCTACTTTTTATGCCATAGCATCGAGTGCTGCCCTATGTGGATACTCAGCTACTTTATGTAGGCCATTATATAAGAAACACGAGAATGAAGGCTTCTTACCTCCATTGGTTGCCCTACTCTTTCTGTATTGGTGAGAGTTATAGGATTTCCTTTGACTCCCTCCAGTATTATTACTACTGCTACTTGAACTTAGGGCACCCCTACTCTTAGGTTTGCCTAACTTGACCAACTTTCCACCTTTGTGTTTTGTTAACACATTCTTCCCTTTATTGTCATAAGTGTAGTCAATCAAGCGCTCATCTGCTACCTATGTTGTAGCTAAGTTAGTAATTTGTTACCTTTACAACTCATTCCTGGCATAAGGCTTCAGTCCTTCTAAGAAATAGAGTAGCTTATCATCTTCGGCCATACTCTTGATGTCCAACATTAATGTCGAGAACTCACGGACATACTTTCTAATGTTATCACCCAGTCAAAGTTCCCTCAACTTCTTTCGGGCATTGTACTCAACAATCTCAGGGAAAAACTGAGTTTGCAACTCAACCTTCAACTCAACCCATGTATCTACATGAGCATTGCCATTTTGGATATCCTTATATTTGGTGTGCCACCATAGTTTGGCATCACTAGTTAAGTATGTTGTAGCCATGGTGACCTTTGATCTCTCATCATTTGTCCTCACAGCAGCGAAGCACTACTACATATCAAATAGAAAGTTCTCCAACAACTTAGCATCCCTCACGCTAATGAATGCTTTGGGCTCAGGCATCTTTAGATGTCCTGCATGAGCAGGAACATGAACGGAGGTAGGGATATGAGCATTTCCCATAGCTTAAGTCAAAATAGCTATTTGTGCTTGCAACTCTTCAACAATCTTGATTGAGGCACGAGTAATAACTTGTCTTCTTACATCTTTTACTTGAGTCTCCAAGTGTTGTCTTACCTCATTAATCATTACATGCATTCCCCCCCCCCCCCCCCCCCCCCCCGAGGGTTTGTATAGTAACACCAAAATTCTTAGCCATCTCGATCATCTTAGCATTCATTTCTTGATGATTGGCCTCAACTTCAGTCACTCTTACCAATAATGTGACCAAATCATCAATCCGCTTAGACAATTCCCTAAGGATTTCCTCCAGGCTATCTAGCCTCTTGTTCACTTTCACTTGTCGTATTATGGTCATTTCCGCTGGAATAACCTAGGCTTTGATATCAACTGTCACGATCTGAGGCTTTCTTTAGCATACGAATAGACCATACAGTGCTTACTATCCTGCCTCTATAGTAGTAAGCAAGCCTAACTCATACGTAACGCTAGCCAACAATGCCTAAACCTGTAAGCAATACAACTAAGGAAGAAAGCCAACAGATTATAAGGGATACAAGCACGAATGGAAAAAGAAATAGCATACTTTTATTAATTTCGACAGTAATACACTGCTGCAATGTGTGTGCACGAGGGTACAGTGTATGTAATAGGTGTCACCGGTTGTGATCAACCAATATGATGAGTAAGAGCTTCAATTCAGAAGAGTATTTATACCCTCGTAAAGAGTTTTATGAACATTATTGGGCTTTACAGGAGAAGACATTAAAACTGATGAAATAACATTACTTTTTAAAAGTGGAAATTTCTAATAATAGTAAGGCCTTATCTATACAAAAATAAAGCGCCTCCCTCCCTTTATATTACAATATGTATAAAAGAACGACCCTTTGTTAATATAAGTATCTTACAAAAAAGAAATCTTAACGCTTTGCAAGTACTTTATACCTTATAGGTTTTACAGAAAACAAGTGTTTTGGTGGCTCTTAATTGTTACAAGATAGATTACAATTTCAAAATTTATAAATATGTACCTATCTTAGAGGATAGTGTATTGAATTTGATTTGATACCTTACCACTATATGCCTTTTCACTCTAATTATTATGATGCACTTATAGTGGCTTATATTTTTGAGTCGTTTTATTAGTTTCCTTAGTTACTGAGAGTATTGTCAAACTTGAATTGATCTCTATAATTCAACTTAATTTAATTCTGGCTCAACTTAATTTTTCTTAATTTTTTACTCCTTTGCATCGTGGAATCAATTATTCGGTCTAGATCTGACAGATCGTGTCAGTGCTTACATGTCTCGCCGTTTATGCAGATATGCGGTAAAACAATCGCATCTCGATGGTGTTGGACCTTCTTCACCGTTAACGTTAAGGACCCCGACGAATGAACCGAAGCTGCAGCTTGGTCGTCTTACTAATGACGTGCCCAATCATCATTTGCTCTGTTTATTTATTTTTTTTTTTTGAAAGCCCAAACGCTTGTATTACGTTTATGTTATAGAATATGTATGCATGAACATACTTAACATTTGAGATTAACCCTTCACGATCACAGCGCCAGGCTTGGGGAAATTAACGAAAAAGTGAAAAAGAAAGATTACTTTAACGATTAAAATCATGCATCTTCTTGAAATTGATATAAGAAATTTATTATAAACATTTGGCACACATATTTCTTTCAAATTATTTATCTTTATTGTAACATTTATTGTAATTACCTCCATCTCGAATCCCTGTTCCTGTATCAATTTTTATCTAACTTACCGTGCTCAACATCTATCTTATGTCGTATTTGTGTTTTCATTCTCATATCCATTTAAGATAGAAACAGTACATGTTCTGATCAAGGTTTCATCACCATCACCAAGAATCACAGAAAAGGAAAAAAAAAATATTATATTTAAAAAGTTATTAAAATATTGCTCTTACAAAAATAATTTAAAAAATATCACACTTAAAATCGAGTCTTGAACAAATTTCCAATTATACTTAGTTTCATATAAAATTTAATGGCCCAAAGAAACTGGGTGTACAACACATGATTTTAGTACGGCTTGAAATTAGGTGTTCAACACCCATTTTTAATACAACATGAAATTAGGATTTCAACACTTAATTTTAGTACAACTTGAAATCGAGTGCCCAAGACCTGATTTTAGTACAACATAAAATTGGATTTCCAAAACCTAATTTTAAATATGGTGTTTTGGGATGGATTATATTCAAAGGAGCGCTATTTTAGAGATTTTTTTTTTTTTAATAAATTTTTTCTCCTTTTACCCAAGAATGTGTAGTTTCTTAATTTTTGCACGATCGGTCTTGATTCATTAGGTCTTGATTAGGCCTTGATTTTAATCGATATTGATTTTCTTAAAGGCTAAAGCTCCTCCGATGATCGATGGTGGCTGTTGTACTCGTGTTCAGCGAAATATAAGTATAATAAAATGATTATAACTCCGACGGCCGAATGTGCCATAAGAAGATTAGTCCTTTGAGGCTCTAATGGAATCGAATATCCCGTCTATATAATCCATTTTATACTCATCTTAAAATCGAATATTAGATCCCGTCAGATGGGAGTTAATGTATTGGAAATTATAATCATCATCATATAATGGCTAGACGGTCCCGAACCACAATCCGATAAATTAAGTTATATGTCATCATGTATTGGAATGCAAGTTTATATAATAAGTTTCTTTTTCAATTCTATAATATATATATAGGAAACGGGATATCATATGAAAGAAGATTACTTATACCATATAAATTATGAGTTCCAATATCTTTACATAGTAAATTGACCTAGTTAAATTGTAAAATACTATCTCTTGTTATAGGCTAAGTGCTAAGCTTTTCCACCTTTTTTTTTCTATGAGAAAATTAAAAAGAAAAAAAATTAATGCCATATGACATGTATGCTCATCAAAATGCCAAATGTAATTGCTTAATTAATTAATATTTTCAGAAAGTTCTCTTTTTCCTGCTATGTTTCATACATAATAATATATTTTTTTTACAACCAAATACTATATTACAAATTTGTATTTGTATTGAAAACGATTGATGAAAACTATAATGATTTCTATTTATCCGTTTGAAATAAAATATTTTCACTTTCATAATAATATGCGTGTTTATATATTCTTTGTGCTCAACGGGAGCAAAAAGATCTCAAATATAAATCTATAAAAAGGAAAAGAATGAAAAGCACCAAATAAAAATATAATTAGACTAATTCAAATAAAACTATTAAAATAGAAATTAGAAAGGCATTCAACAAAAGCTATCTAATTTGAAAAAATTCCTAGCAAAATAAGTTCAAATGAATAGCCTAACCCTGCTGGTTTCACCTAAACCTTATTAAAATAGAAACTTCTGGGAAAAAATAAAATAGAAACTAAACAAGAGAAGCATAGAAACCAAAGATGATTAAAAGAATAGACATGGACGTAGTAACGGACATAGTAATAGAGTGAGATTTAGACATAGGTGCATTTGTTGGAGATGTATTGGGTGGCCCAATTGTTGGTGTTGAAGGTGTTGGAGATGGTTCCAATGGCTGTGTTGGTGTTGGAGCTGCTGGAGTCGGAACAAGATTTGGTGGCTCAACTGCATCACCATAATAGATCATAAAATATGTGATAATCAGCAAAATATATCAATTTGTTATATATATACACTAGCTTGATAATATATATAAATAACAATAATGTAATACTTACTACCGCAAGTTGCAATAGAGAAGCTATCAACTCCACATGCAAAAGGAAGCATAGTAGCTCTAGTCATATTGAGTTCAATACCCAATGAAGAGCTACTCTTTATTGCATCACAAATGCACTCATAATCAACACTCAATACAGATTTAAAGCCTGAACAACATGAAGTTGTTGGTTTATCATCACCTCCTCCATTTGCAAGAAACGTTATACAATCGGCCATGTTATAGATAACATCTGAGCAAGCTGGGCTTGGAGAAGGGATTGTTGGTGGTGGATTTGGAGCAGATGATGGAGAATAAGAATCAACTATACTTATTGCAGCGAAGAGACACAACAGTCCGAAGAACTTCTCCATTATTTGTTGAGACTAAAGAAAATTAATAATTTGCTTTTTTTGCCCTTTTGAGACTAAAGAAAATTAAAATTAGATGGATAGTAAGAGGGGTCCTTTGCTATTTAAAACAAATGAGAGAGGAAATGTTTCTTTTAAACTCACAAGAGTGAATCAGATTTGATATATGTATATCTTTGTTTAATTTACTGTTAAGATATATCATATTAGAAATCTAGACTTCTTAGGGATCGAGTCCAAAAGATTTGTTATCATGATTAGATTTTTAAGAATCCAAAAGTATATATCAGTTTGCTGATTAAAAGGGGGAAAAAAAAAAGGAGAGTATTTAATCATCTTATCGGGTGTTTCAGAATAACCAATCAATATATATATATATATATGTGTGTGTGTATATGTATGTAACTGTTTGGGGTAAAAATCATATCAAATTAATTAGATTGAGTAGAATCTTCTTTAAAATTAAGGTACAACGTTCTGCTCCTAAATTTGGGACGGAATTGATATTTCCATTCAGTATCTCGCCTATATTCCAATCTGAGGAGAGAGTTACTATATAAATAAAATAGCACGAAAGTATGTATTAACTATTGATGGTACGGTTTTATCGAAAAAGGGGGGCAAAAAAAAACCTATTGGTAGTAACTAGTATGCATAGCATTTCAATGGACAGATAGAGATGGAGAAACCGAACAAAGGGATAGGAAGGTTCGGTTCCTTATTCGATATTTTGATATTGTTAGTCAACTTCATTTACTTACAAAAAAAGTAGAAAGATCGTTTCTTATCCGGTTTAGGAATTTATTATGCAAAGCATCCCAATTTCCAAATATTCTTTCTAGCTACGTACTTTTTATGTAGCCGCAATATGACAATTGAGAAATTTGGAAGCAAATGGTTTTCCATCAAATAATGTAATACATTAATCACTACCCGCCCTCCTCGCTCCAATTCACAAATACAGAGAAAAGTGGGGGAATATGGTTAACCATCCTCAAAAAAGTGGAAGAGTTGGATCGCAATACTGATTAATTTTTTTATTTTAATTGTAAATTGCACATACAACTGATAATTAACGAAAGAAAGAAAGAAAGATATAAATAAATGATCTTAAAAAAGTGCAAGCAAAAGAAAAAAAACGAAATGTATAGTTATAGTAATACATTATATATGTAGTGGCTTCGCTTCATTAAAAAAGTTACCACGTGTCAAAATAACAAAGAATATATTAATTCGGAAATTTTACATGGGAGTCTGCATGAATTTGATAACATCAAATGATTGAAATATTAATTGGAAAATAATCACATAGATAATTAATGGACATGAGTTCGTAGAATTAATTGTATTTTGCTTTCATCACCGACGTTGAAGTACTTTATTTGGCGTTTGCACAACTAAAGTAATATTGAATAGCATAATAAAGTTTAGACAATTCACCATGATGAGATGGTAAAATAGGGATACTGAATAATATATGAAAATTTGGACAATTTCATCATGGTGCGAAAATAGTGAAACATTTTCACGCGACATACGAAAAAGACAAAAATAAAAGTTAAACACCTTATTCCATTTAATTTTAGCAAATGGTGCTAAGGTTGCCAGAGATGCTTTTTCATTGTCTCTCATATATATAAATGCTACGTGATAAACGAAATTCTAAGATAGAAAAAAGGGTGAAGGAGCTCCTCCAATTAAGATAAATTTATCTAACGATGCACGTACCATAGCCATGTGTCAATACTTAAGAGTTGAAACATTGTATACAATGAGAATTCTTAAGAGTTATTTATAGCGTTCATTAAACATTGGCGACAAATCTACTATGATTTTGAAAAGTAAGATAAATTAGAACAATAAAATATTTAAAGATAACAAAAAAATGCTCGTATGGTGCATGTAGAAATTGCTTTAAAAAAATTATGATAAATGGATAGTAGAATCATATCCCAAAAACTGAAATGCAAGACTTAATATATATTATAGTGTTGCATGATAAAGTTATGATACGTTAAAGCGAGAAATGAAAGTTCTAATATATTTCATATTATTGCATGATAAAATAATGATACATTAAAAAATATATTCTAGGAAAAAATATGATTACAGCAAAAGTTTCAGAAAAATTAATTTATTGGTATGAATAATAACAAATTATTCAAGTAGATGACAATTAATATGTGTTAGAAATCATCTTCATTCTCCATGGTCTTACCTAACTTTTAAAATGTAAAATATTTTTGTACAATTTGAACTTCATTTTTGTTAGAGTTTTAGAAGAAAAGAATTAAAGAAAACTTGTAATTATACTGAATGATATAATGGATATTTTCCTTAATTAAAGAGCTTTTTTTTTTATTCCTTCAATTTATTTATAGTTTCTTCAAAATCTATCTAATTTTGATTGAAGAATAGAATTTTTATGATTTTTGTTATTAGACAGATTTCTTGAATAATTTATATAACTTGGGGAGAAAATGAATATATAAATACTTATGAACTTGTTGTTTTAAATTGTACATGACTATTAAGGTGAATAATCTACTCCATATGTTAAAGAAGATGTTTGTCTTCATTTAGCACATATATGAAGACAACTCATCAAATAATTTTTTGTAAAAATAAAGTTTCCACTTCTAAGCTAGCATTAGAAAAATTCAAACTTTCAACAGTTAAAAATAAAACCAATTTATTGATTTAAAAAATGAAAAAAAAGGAAGAAAACCATTTCACGAACCAATTGCCTTGGATTAACCCTCTCTGTACCCATACCATTTATATATCGTGTCAAAAATACAAACAAATTTTATGATCAAATAACTAATGTGCAAATTTCAAATTCAAGAGTAAACTATTTTAAAATCCATAGAAAATCACTAAAAAGGTTTGTAAATTAGATTAAATTGTTCTTTTATTTCTCACTTAAAAATTATGTTAGAGCCTTATTGGCTCCATATAATAGAAGAGGATATATATTTAGAGATGTGGAGTTAAATAAAGCAATATTGATTTAATATATTCAAAGAGATAGATAGCTACATGAAAAATTATATCAAAACTATATAGCTAAAGATTTAGAGTAAATAACGTATTATTTGCTTAATATAATCAAAGAAAATAATAGAAGAATATAATATAATATAAGGAGAATGTGGATGGACTCTTAAACATTAATTCTAATTTAAATACCAATAATACTATGAGATGTTTTTGAACTATATAATACTATTAATGTGTTCAAAGTTTTTTTAGTCATTGCTAAACTTCATTTGTTAAAATAAGAAATTTTTTAATTGAAATGTTTATTTATAATAAATGCAATGACATTATAAGTAAATACAATAGACTAAACTTATGTACATCTAATAAGTATGTCTTGGATTCGGAAAGAAAAATCATAAAGACACCAAAGAAGTGCCATTCATCTCAATGTTATAGGTTGAAGATATAAAGGAAGATAGAAGATTCTTAAAACCATTTTTTTCAACATTAATTTCATAAGACGTGCAATAATGTTAATATCCCTTTATTTCTTAAATTTCAAAATTGCTAATTATGTAATAATAACTCTTAAGGTTACATGTTATTTAATTAAGTTGGCTGCACATTGGACATAACCAACCCTTGATGGGTTCAACATAATAATTAGTTTTCTTCCAATTTTATATTTCCATTAGAACCAATTATTTGTCCTTTCTTTTTTTGCCAAACACAATTACAAAAATTATGGGAGAGGGGAGAATCGAACGTGGTCTAACCATTAGGAGACCAATGTTTATGCTACTTACCTATAAAAACCTTGGCCATTTGTCTAATTAATTCTAATATCATTTTCATTGACACATACTTTGTATATTAACCTTATGAACCCTAATAATTAAAATATAACAAAAGGAAAGCATGTAATAAAAGACTATCTTGTGAGATAGTTAAATAAAATCTCGACACTAATAATTAGATTTGATAATTTTCATTAAAAAGTCGAGGATATAAAAGATTTAAAATAAAATCCATAAGTTAAAACTATGGTGAAACACATTACATATAACAACATTATTATGTGTTTAACTACTTCTATGTGTAACTTATTATTGCTGTAATTAGCTTGCAATCTAAAAGATGAAATGCGCATACATTAAATCCAAACATATTACTAAATACTCAATATCAAATAAGATGCAATGTTTTCTTTTGGAACTTTAGATATTATTTTAAAAGTAACTAAAGAAAAATCAATTTTCAATTACTTTTCATAATCATCATTTACGACACTAACATATGGTTTTCTTTTTGTGGTTGTTTTTTTAAAACCAAACAATTTGGTTTGTGAAGTAGTATTTCACAATGTGCAAATAATTATAATATGAATAGAAAATAAAAATGTTTATATAATTTTTGAATTTCAATCATAGCTACAACACAAATTTATTGTTTCATATCAAGCAATCTATAAAGATGTGACTTTTATTATAGTTTGTGGATTTGGATACGTATGTATTGATTTATATTAATTTAAGATGAGAAATAAAATAGATGCATAATTAGAAACGTAATGAGTTGTGATATATGTAAATATATATATCATGTAGAAACATTATTTTCTTCAATTGAACTATAACAACAAAATATCAACTTTTATACACTGCTTTTTTTTAAATGACAATTAAATTACCTAAAAATAGTGTTTTTAAAAATTTTGAATTAAAATTTTCATGCATTTGACGTTTTTAAATTTACATATGCATCATAAGAATAACGGTTGCTAGTATACTAAAATTTTCAATCAATTTATATATATATATATATGTATATATATATATTAAAGTAGAAGATAAAAGAACATTCATAATCTGAGTAAGATTTGTTCAAATCAACTTTTGGCATAAGTCAATCCATAAGCTAATAAAAACTCATTCTATGACAACTATCCATAATTTTATTTCTCAAATTATATTATTAGTCTATATATATATAATCTAAAATATTTTATCAAATCATATTTATCATATCTCGACATAGTACAAAATGCAGCTTTACACAAAAATACCTATTAAAAGTTTAACTTAGCTTGCTCATTTATCAAAAGATAACTTGGTTTACATGATAAAGGGGTTGCTATATCGGAGTTTAATTGAATATTCTATTACAATTTATGTGTACATCATAACGTTTACGTCAAAATATGAATCGGCTTTTTTTTTTTTTTTTTTTTGTCACCTTCACAATAGTAAGATTCCCAACTCTGTATAAGTTCCATACAAAAGTTGTTGACTTTAAATCATGCTCTTAATATACATCCCTCCTTAGTGTTGAGCCCTTCGTGATGCTGTTAACTTGAGGATAAAATATTTTATCTCCTTAACTATTGGAACTAAACGAGAGTAGATAATAAGTGATACAATATCAATAATATCACAACTGAAACATTTCAACTATAATCAATAGGTTCAACTCCATACATACATTACCATTAGCCCAACCAGGCTTTTATTACTAACAATATATCTTGTTATGCTCATACATGTGGCATGCATTGGTACCGATATCTTATGCCCTTCTAATTTTCATTCAATTAATCGACATAATCGGGTATTTGGATGCAATGTCCAAAAACCTATGGGCAACAGGGAGCTGCTTAGGAGTAGGACCATTAAATTGGACTATACATTGTAGTAGTTTACTTATATCAAAAAGGGTAACAAGGAGATACCTAAGAGTAGGACTCCTAACTTTGTTTTATAAAATTAGATTACACATTATAGTTCACCAAATCAAAGAGGCAACAAGGCTAACTTAGACTATACACTGTAATATAACAAATCTGACTATTAAAATAGTCAAGATGTTTAGGTAATGTAAATCTATATGCTTTAAAAAATTGAGTTCATAAAGCCACGATTTTTCCTTGATCACTTAGAAACCTTTTTGACTCGTAAGTCCCTTTTTTTTTGTCATGCCATGGTATGATATCTAATAACAACTTAGGAATATCAATCAACACAATCAATATTTAAGTTTTATTTAACATAGTTATCTAATTGTAGTTAACATAGCATCTCACTTAAGGTTCACTTAGGTAGATACCAAGAAGATTGAGGTAGCAATTCCTCAACTCTCTAAGTTAGTATAATTATTTGTAAACACCACATCAACACCCAACATAACAGTATAGTGGTTTAACCAAGATACAGTTACTATCATTTAAAATCACCACATCAACATCCACTGTAGTAGCATATTAGTTCACCTAAGATATATCCATATTCAATCAATACAGTATCAAACGGTATATAGTGTTATGAGTAATAATATATCTACTCTAAGTATGAGTTAGATCTACTTACCTTAGCTTTGTCATAGGGGAAAATCTTAAACTTCATGATGTGATCCTTCTTTACTAATCACACCTAAGAAAGTATAAATACAGTCTTTAAGTCAAGTATGGGATGAGCTCAAACTGTTATAAGCCTTCATTACTTATTTTTAAACTTCGTTTGGCCGTATCTTACTCATTCGTTATCTAATTTCAATAAACTTTATATCATTGCGATCATTATTTCAAATACTATTAAGATATCTTAAGAATTAAGTCTATCAATATTGTCAAAGTCCAAAAATACCCTTTCTCACTACGGACTCAACTGTATGTTATTGTAACTTTATAATTGACTCAAATAGGCTTTGATTCTAAACTAGAAGTCCTAAAAATCCCACTTTCCAAACTCGACCAACAACCCTTACTAATTTCAAAAGTGTTTATTTTACATGAATTTCACAAATATTTTATTGGTACTAATTACTATATTATATATTAAGCTAATATATAGGTTTTTATTAGGAAAATATATAATAAATAGTATATGAGCCCAATTAATTTCATGAAAAATCCTATAAAATCACAAAAATATGTAATTTAATTATTGACTATGAATTACATTAAATTAGTTATTATCTATTTTTATGAAAATAGGGATTTTAGTTTGAAATTATAGAAAATTAGGGTAAATAAACAAATTTATGTGTGGGATAAAAATTAAGTGTTCCAAATATCATTATATACTTCCAGAAGTCAAAACATATAGGGCTCGTTCATTAATTTCATCGAAAAATAATTATTTTATTAATTTGGTAAAATTGGCAATTTTATTCAAAATAATTATAAAAAATAGTTAACATGCTTAATTTTGAAAATTCTTATTACCCCAATTAAATATATATATATATATATATATATCAGGTACATTTGTCAAACTTGCGATTTTATATAGAATCGGTGGAGGGTTAATAGAATCGAAAAATAAAATCGGAACGTAAAATTGAAACATTCTTAATAATATAGAGATGCTTATAGCAGTTATTTAAAACTTGAAATATATGATAGAAATATATAAATAAAGAGATTAAGTTCTTTCTTTACAAAAAATTCTTAATAATTTATAATCAAATATGTATCGAAGAAGAACAAATAATATTGTCACTAAACTTTTTCCATTATTTTCTTTTAAGAAAAAAATAATGAACTAAAAAAAATCAATTATTTCAACTCATTTCAAATTACTTATGGTATAAACTGAATTATATAGTTTTTTCTGTAATCTTTGCTATTAGAGCCGAAACCTGGGTAAAGGCTATGAACATAAAATAAGGAATTAAGAGAGAGAAAAAGAGAAAAATAAAATAAAATAAAATATAATAGGGAAGATAATGTAATACTCTAATAGTTGATGGCTTGTAAAAGCTTAGTTGTATTTTTTTTTTCTATGTTTTAGTCTATTCAACTTAGATATGTAGAATCAGTAAACTCGGTTTAAAACGTAAGTTTCTACATGAAAAAAGGTTTATACATAAGTTAACTTGGAAAGGCTTCCAAAAATCGTAAACTTATAGGTAGAATCATGATTTTGATAACTATGGGTGTATTATAAACAAAAATTGAGTTCGAAACAACGTCATCTAATATTTATAAAAATTAATTTAATTTTCATCTAAACAGAGTAAGACCCTATATTTCTAATCATTATTTAACTAAAATAAAATAACTACATTAATCTAGACCTAAAATAATCCTACAAAATCAAATTTCATAATTAATTAATAACATTTAATATTTTTAGAAAATTAAATAAGTTATGAGCAGAATTTTGGTTCTCTTGAACTGACTACTCCCAACCACTACCAAACTGCTACACCTTATCAAAACAATAAGGTGCACCACCTTCTTTTTAACCCCTAAGCCACTCCAAGTCAGGTTGTGGTTTAGTACATGAACCACCCAAAACCAATTTCGACCCTATAGAGTTCTATTTTATTTTTATTTTTTCTAATTTTCTAAAATTATGTTCTTGTATTTTTAGAGTGCTAAAATAATGTAAGTGAGAGGTTGAGTCCTATCTATAGTTTTTCAAATTTGTTTGATTTAATAAAAATTGGACATGTATTTGCCACATGTCATTTTTTCCCTTTTCCTTAAGTGCTACGTGTTATTTTCTAGTTAACTAGGTATTGACTTATGTTTTCCAATTAATCATAGGCTGTCATATCATTTGATGACTCATCCACTCATTTTTTAATTAATTTTCCATTATTTTACCTTATTTTGATAAATTGTTACTATTATATATATATTTAATATGTATCATGCATATCACATGTATATTATGTATAATTAAACTTCATTTATCATTTTTGAAAGTTAATTAACTTATCTCCAATATCTTGCTATATCTAAAAGGTTGAATTTCATGTTTTCGATATTTATTAGCTTTATCGATAAATTTACATTTTTCTTGAATTAATCTATTTATATAACTTATTTTGAGAAATTGACTTTACAATAATTACTTCGTCTAACTTTTCTAACCTTATTGTTGAGTTTGAAATAAAATAGATAACATAACCTAATGCCCTAAATTTAGGGGTTTGAATTCTAGAGTTATCGTATTAGCTCAAAATCCTAGGGTATTACATCCTACCCTCCTTATAAAAAGTTTCATTCTCGAAACTTCTACAATCTAGGACATTCATATTCGTAGCCTAATACTGCCTTTCTATTGCGCAACTTTGATTTCCACATCACATTGCAATCATCAACTATTGTTAAGGGTGAAATTCTTCAATACTAACTCTTGTATCTTAACCCTAAATTTATCAACTCATGAACTTTCTGTTTGACTTACTTGTCTCATTACTTCCTTCATCTTGTGTTTCTAACTTTTGCTATGTAAGCTTAATATAGTTAATCCAACTTCACTCTTCCCTTGTTGTTCAGGTCATCTTTTCACAGTAACTAATCTATGTTGTAACTTCATTATGTTCTTATTCAAATACCACAATTGTCATATTATTGTCTATGATTTTACCCCTATCATTGCTCATATTAAACTAGCATGTTCACATACCATTCCTTTATCATCATCTAAACTAGTATCTCCACTCAATTCTTGTTTCATCCTTTCAGTTAGTTTAGACTCTTACATTAGTTAGTCTTATGGAACTCATAATCATTCATCCCATTATTTCCTTATTCGTCTCATAGCTAGCCAACATGTCTTTTCATCTCATCCTTATCATTTATGCATTGTCCAAGTCTTAATTTCCGCTTAGGATGAACATAATGAATTCAATTTCTTCACGTCTATAGGTTTTATATCATGGTCGTTGCTTAATCGTCACAATTAAGATCTTGAATACTTCCCATATTTAACACATATATTAGAAAAAATGAGTTTAGCAAATATGAACTTTTTACCAACTTGCACATCAAGGAGATAAAGAATGACTCATACCAAGTGGACTCGATTGGATTCAACATGAATTGACATGACTCTTGATAAAGAAGACTCACAAAGACATTGGACACTTTTTTAGGTAACAATTGACACGATAAGACTCATAAGGATAAGGAATTTTGTTATGAAAGATATGAGAGTTGTAATAGACATGAGTTTTGATAAAAAGTCGTGAAAGTCATAGATTTGTCATATTGTTCTTGCTAATCACATGTGCTAAGGGTATATGAAAGGTATACTTCTCATAGTGTTGTAATTATATACCATATTAAGTATACATACTTTATCGTGATTTAACTCCCTAATCTCATCATTTGCTACTATCCTATGAATTACAATCTCGCTCTATACATGATCAATCTCTAAATTAGTCTTCGATTATACTTCAAATAAAAATTTTGATTCATTCTCGGAACTTGCTCACGATCATCCACCTTAAATATTTCTTACTATTCCATTTGTTCCAATAACAACTTTTGCCTACCTTACTATAACATGCATATCATCCTTTAGGATCTACTCCCAAATGCCTATTTTCAACTCTTTTTCTACAAATTCTTTTTCTTTTAACAACTTCTCAACACTTAAGTTTCTATAAATCTTCTACGATTCCCTTCTCATTAGGTTACTTAAATGCCACTATTCTTTACTTACAGTTAACATTTGCTTCATGATTACCTTCAGTATTTCATTCAATCCTTTTATATCCAAGACAACCAACTCTATAATTATCTCATGAGTATTTAGATTTATTTTTCCCATCCTTCACTTTATGTTGTACTGCTTGTTTTCCTTTAGTAGAGGTTATAACTATTAGTTCATAAATTAAGGTCTATTTATTTCTATTAATGTACTCTTTTGAAATACACAAGATAATTGCTCTAGTATCAAACAAAGTATATGTATAAGCATAACTATCTCCTACACATACTAGTTCTAAAACATTTTATGATAACTATATTACTACTTTTAAGCATTCTTTATTTATCTACTATCAGCTATTGGGTATACATATACTTTAAGTTATCGAGTTCAAAGGTCATACCTATCACAACCTGGTCATCTTGAACTTCGTCTCATTGAACAGCGTAAGCATATACCCTACCTCGTTCCTTAAACCTGGGTTCTTCCCTTTTAGGTCATTTGTTCCTGTTACTTAGTCCTAGTCCATTAGTTTGGTTTTGTTGTTGAACTGGTCTCTCCTATTGCTATCTAATACAATGTTGAACAATATGCCTTTACTGATGGCATCAATAACAATATATACCTCTTGGATCAGGGTTTTCACACCACCTGGCTAGATGTCTAATTTCTCTACACCTATAATACTTCCCTCTCAATTCTGGGCATTCCCAAGCTCGATGCTTTCCATGACACTTCCAATAAGGTTGTATTTTTTATAGAGGGCTTTTGTTTCCTTTTGCAGATCGAATGAACTTCTTTCCTTTAGCTATATTACTTTTACTGCTAGAACCAACATCTAACTTCCTTTTCTTATTCTCAATCTCATTTGTGACCTATTGAAGATTATGAACTTGTTTAATCAAATGAGTTTCATTAACAACATCAGTATATCTTTTCACCCTACTCCTCTTCAACTTTACCTGGTAATAAAGATTAACCCTTGCCTTGAACCACTTAACTTCAGAAACATCATTATTTCACACAGCTTCAAGAGCAAGCTTCAATAACCTATTAAAATCTCTCACATATCCTTCAATTGTCCTACCTCGCCATCTTAGCTTATAGTATTCTTTATACATTTGTTCTCTTACACACTTAGAAAAATAGTATTCTAAAAATACATCTCTAAATGTAGCCCAACCAATCGGTTCTAGTAAATTCCGTCTCTTTGCCTCACACCAATTACTTGCACCTCCATCTAACAGAATAGTAGCTATCTTAACTTTCTTATTTTCCTTAACTTCACGAATTTCAAAAGCTTTCTCTAACAAGTCAATCCATTCTTTTACCATCAAAGGATTAGTGTTCTTTTTGTCAAATGGTTTCATTAATTGCTATACTTGAGCTAACTTATCTCCATCTTCACCAACTCCTATTAATGTAACCTTACAATGTTGTGATAATTCCTCCATATGTCGTGGTTGCTTAAGGTTAAGTTGAGGCTGTTGTGGTATTTCCTTCCTTTGCTCCTCAGATACGTAGCTCATTGGTAATCTTCTGTATTCCTTATGAATTGCCCTTCTAAATAAACATCACATAAAATTCTGCGGATAACTATTACAATTGTTTTACTAAATAATGACTCTTTATTACCTAACTACTGCACACATCTCACATGTACCTAAAGGTTATGGTCCCAAATTAATGCTCTAATACTACCTAAAGGATGCTACATCTTGATTTAATAGAGAATGCACCAACAAACAAGAATACTTATTGAAAACTTAACTCAACTTGCTTATTCATCGAAAGACAACTTTGTTTACATGATAAAGGAGTTGCTATATTAGAGTTCAGTTGGATATTCTGTTACAACTTATGTGTATAGCATAATATTTACATCAAAATGTGAACCTGCTTTTTCTTTTATTAACTTCACAATATTAAGATTCCCAACTTAGTATAGGTTCTATACAAAAGTTACCGACTCCGAATCACGCTCTCAATATACATCCCTCCCTTATTGTTGGGCCCTTCATGACATTGTTAATTTAAGGATAAAATATTTTATCCCCTCAATTACTGAAGTTGAATGAGAGTGGATAACAAACAATACAATATTGGTAATATTACAACTGAAAAATTTCAATCATAATCAAAAGGTTTAGCTCCATACATACATTATCATTAGCCTAATTAAGCTTTTATTGCTACTAATATAGCTTGCTATGCTCATGCACATAGTATGCATTGGTACTAAAATTCTATACCCTTTTAATTTTCATCCGATTAGTTGACATAGTTGGGTATCTGGATATAATGTTTATGAACCTATGGGCAAAAAGGAGTTGCCTGGGAGTAGAAACCCTACCAAATTAGACTACACATTATAGTAGTCTACCAATATCAAAAAGGGCAATAAAGAGCTACTTGGGAATAGGACCCTTAACTTTATTTTACAAAATTAGACTACATACTGTAGTTCACCAAATCAAAGAGGCAATAAGGCCAACTTAGACTATACACTGTAGTTTACTAGATTTGATTATCAAAATAGTCAAGATGTTCGAGCAATGCAAATCTATATGTTTCTAAAAATTGAGTTCATAAAGCCACAATTTTTCCTTGATCACTTAGAAGCCTTATTCTAGAAATTTTGACTCATAGGTTCCTTTTTTTTGTCATGCAATAGTGTGATATCCAATAACAACTCAGGAATATCAATCAACATAATCAATATTTAAGTTCTATTTAACCTAGTTATCTAACTTTAGTTTTCGAACTTGACCTAGAGGAAATCTAGCATCTCACTTAGGGTTCACTTAGGTAGACATCTAAAAGATTGAGTTAACAATCTTGCAACTCTCCAAGTTAGTATAATCGTTCATAAACAACACATCAACACCTAACATAGCAGTATAGCAGTTTAACCAAGATACAATTACTATCATTCAAAATCACCACATCAACATCCGCTACAGTAGCATATCAGTTCACCCAAGATATATCCTTACTCAATCAATACAGCATTAAACAGTACGTAGTGTTATGAGTAGCAATATATCTACTCTAAGCGAGTAGCAATATATCTACTTCTAGCATAGGTTAGATCCACTTACCTTGGCTTTGTAATAATGCAAAATCCTAAACTTCACGATGTGATCTTTCCTTACTTATCACACCCAAGAAAATATAAACACAATATTCAAGTTAAGTACATGTCGAACCCGAACTATTATAAGCCTTCATTATTGTATTTTTAAACTTTGTTTAGTCGTATCTTACTCATTCTTTATTTGATTTCAGCAAACTTTATATCGTTACAATCATTATTTCGAATACTATTAAGATATCTTAAAAATCAAGTTTATCAATATTATCAAAGTCCAAAAATACACTTTCTCACTATTGACTCAACCTATGTTATCATAACTTTGTAATTGACTTAAATAGGCTTTGATTCTAAACTACAAGTTCTAAAAATCTCACTTTCCAAACTTAACCAACAATCCTTACTATATCTAAAAGTGTTCATTTTATTATATTACATATTAAGCTAATATATAGGTTTTTATTAGGAAAATACATAATAAATAGTATACGAACCTAATTAATTTCATAAAAAATCCTACACTCACAAAAATATGTAGTTTAATTATTAACTATGAATTATACTAAATTAGCTATTATCTATTTTTATGAAAATAGCGGTTATAGTTAGAAATTATGGAAAATTGGGTTAAATAAACAAATTTATTTGTGAGATAAAAATTAAGTGTTTCAAATATCATTATGCACTTCTAGAAGTCAAAATACATAGGGTTCATTCATTAATTTTATTAAAAACTAATTATTTTAACAATTTGGTAAAACTAATAGTTTTATTCAAAATATTTATAAAAAAATAGTAAACATGCTTAATTTTGAAAGTTCTTGTTACCAAAATTAAACATATGTATTAGGTGTATTATATACAAAAATTGAGCTTGAAAAAACGCCATCTAATATTTATAAAAATTTCATCCAAACAGGACATTTTCTTAAGGATCCTATATTTCTAATCATTATTTAACTAAAATAAAATTACTACATTAATCTACACCTAAAGTAACCCTAGAAAATCAAATTTCATAATTAATTAACAACATTTAGTATTTTTAGAATATTAAATAAGTTACAGGTGGAATTTTGGTTCACTTAAGCTGCCCGCCTCTAGCTACCATTGAACTACTGTACCTCATCGGAAAAACCGGGTACACCACACTCTTTTTAACCCATAAGCTACTCCAAGTCAGGTTGTGGATTGGTATATGAATTGCCTTAAACCAATTCCGACCTTATTTCTTTTTCTATTTTTATTTTATTTTTTGTAATTTTTCTAAATTATGTTCTTGTATTTTTAGAGTGCTAAAATATTGTAAATGAGGATTTGGGTCCTATTTATAGTTTTTCAAATTTGTTTGATTTAATAAAAATTGGACATGTGTTTGCCACATATTATTTTTCCCCTATGTACTATTTTCTAGTTAAATAGGTATTAGCTCGTATTTTTCAATTAATCATAGGTTGCTACATCATTTGATGACTCATCCCCTCATTTTTTAATTAATTTTCCCTTATTTTATGTTATTTTAACTTATTTTGATAAATTATTATTATTATTATATGTATATATTTAATACATATAGTGCATATCACATGTAAATATATGTATATTACGTATAATTTAATTTCATTTATTATTTTTGAAAGTTAATTAACTTATTTCTAATATCTTGCTATATTTTAAAGCTTAAATTTCACGTTTTTTTATATTTATTGAATTTATTGATAAATTTACATTTTTCTTAAATTAATCTTTTTATATAGCTTATTTTGAGAAATTAATTTTATTAGAATTATTTCATCTAACTTTTCTAATCTTGTTGTGGAGTTTAAAATAAAACGAATAATATAGCCTGGTATTCTAAATTTAGGGGCTCAAATCCTAGAGTTATCATATTAGCTCGAAATCATTGGGTATTAAAATATTATTTTAAGAAAACTACTCTTAAGTCATTAGTATTGTATATAATTTGATGCAACAATTATTTTATTCATTAAATTTTATTGAATTGTTGTGTTTAATTTTTGTATGCATATCACAATTGTCCATTTACATTTACATTTACATTATTTTTGTTTATGGTGATATTAATTTTAAGTAGTTACATTTGCAATTAATTTTTTATTGTCAAATCATATCACATTATAATATAAGGCGAATTCAATTAAAAATATTGTATATTTTACCTTTTATTTTATTATGTATTCTCAACAATATTCAATGAAATTAAAATATCAATTCATATGATATTACAATATATGATGAGTTTAATTGAAAACATTGTATATTCACCCTTTTAGTCTATTATGTACTGATTATTCTACGAAATCAAAATATCAATTGTTTATTGTTGATTGTTTTTAATGCTTATTACTATTAATGTTGATTTGTGGATTTGATTTTAAAACTTATATATATATATATATATATATATTATAACAAATTTACTTAAAAGTTTGTCATAATTAACATGCTAACATTGTATATTTATGGATTGTCAAAAATATGATATGAATACAGTAATCTAATCTTGTAAAGATATATTACAAATTCATATGATAATTTTATATGACTATTGATGGTATTTTTACATTTATATACGAAATAAAAATGTCATTGTCACCGTTTCCATAGTGATACCTCTTATCAATCTAAGAGTTTTTAACTTATCAGTATAGCTTTTTATTATCAATAGCTTTTATCATTAACAATAAGTTTCTCTTTCAGTTTGATATTCAACAAATGTGTTTTTTGTACTAATAATTGTTAGAGTTGCAATTCTTGTGTGACTTATGATGAAAAGATTAACTCTAAGTGCTTTTAGAAGGATTGTATCTCTTTCCAAACTAGAAATTAAAGAAAAGATAAAGGTTTATGTAAATAAATAAAAGTTATTACCTATGAAAAAAAATTCTTTTAGAAGTAGTTGATCAAATTAGAGATTTAGATAAGCAAAGAGAATATTTGCTCGAAATTAGAGAAATGCTAATGAACAAAAGAGATGATTCTAGTAATGAAGGAATTTATTCTTCAAAAAAAATTTATAATAGATTTTCAAAAGAAAAATATCCAATAATTGTAAACACTCTTCAAGAGGAAATCAATAAAATAAAAAGAGAAATCAAGGAATTAAAGATAAAATATAATAATCTAGTAGAGAAGGTTAAAAGATATGAAAAAGAGAGTTTAGAATTAGAAAAAGAAGAAGAAATTCTAAAATCAGAGAAGAAAGTAAAGAATATGTTAATTTAATTAATAAAATAAATATTCAAAAATGGTATCTTAAAGTAATATTGTTTATTCATAATAATTTTAAAATAGAAGTAATAACTCTTTTAGATTCTAGAGTTGATCAAAAATATATTTAAGAAGCATTAATTCATACGAATGTTTATGAAAAAATTTCAAAAAGATTAGTTTCAACTAGTGGCTCAATACTAAATGTTAATTATAGAATTCCTATGGGTAAGATTATTAAAAAAGGAATTAATTTTAAAACATCCTTTATTTTAGTAAAAAAATATAAATAATGTAATGATTTTAGGTACCTCTTTTCTTACTATATGATATCTGTTTCAAATAATTGCTCAAGGATTAAAAACTTAAGTCAAGATTAAAGAAGTAATATTTAAATTCATTAGTCCCATAAAAGAAAAAGAAGTTAATTTATTAAAAGATAATATGATTGGTTAAATAGAGAAAAAAATTAAAACAAGTGAATTTTCTCAAAGAAGAATTAGAGGGAAAAAGAATTTTTAATCAATTAGAAAAACTAGAAATTAAAGAAAAAATAAAAGTTTTACAAGAAAGTTTTGAAAAGGAAATTTATTCAAATGTTCTAAATGCTTTTTGATCAAGAGAAAAGCATATAGTTAAACTACCATACATAGAAGAATTTATTGAAGATAGAATTCCTACTAAGGCTAAGCTAATTCAAATGAATCATGAATTATTAGAGTTTTGTAAGAAAGAAATTCAAGATCTTTTAGATAAAAGAATAATTAGAAAGTTTAAGTCTTTATGGTTACGCTCTACTTTTTATGTTTAAAATCAAGTTGAAATAGAAAGAGGTGCTCCTATATTAGTTATTAATTATAAACCTCTAAACATAATAATCAAGTAGATTAGGTATCTAATATGTAATAAAAAAGATTTACTGAATAGGTTTTTCTCAAAATTCAATATGAAATTAAGATTTTAGCAAATTCAAAAAAATGAATCTAAAAGATATAAAACTGTATTTACAGTTCCATTCAGACATTATGAGTGGAATGTAATGCCTTTTGATTTAAAAAATGTTCCTTCAGAATTTCAAAATATCATGAATGAAATTTTTACTTTACATATAAGTTTTTCAATTGTATACATTGATGATGTTCTAATTTTTTTTTTTCCAAAAAACATAGATCAATATTTTAAACATTTAAATATCTTTTTTAACATTATTAAAAGAAATGGTTTAGTAGTATTAGCAAAAAAGATAAAATTGTTTCAAATGAAAATAAGATTTTTAGGACATGATATAAATCAAGATACCATAAAACCAATAGATAGATTAATCAAATTTACTCAATAATTTCCTAATGAAATAAAGGACAAAAAGTAACTTCAAAGATTTTTAGACTATCTCAATTATGTGTCTCACTCTATTCAAAACTTAAGAATTAAATGTAAGCCATTATTTCAAAAATTAAAGAAGAAACCTCCTCTATAGAATAATGAAATGACTAAAGTTGTTCAAGAAATTAAGAAAGAAGAAAACATTTACCTTATTTAGGCATTATCAATCCAAACTTAAGGTTAATAGTGGAAACTAATGCTTTCGATATAGGATACGGTAGAATATTGAAACAATTAATTAATGATCAAGAACAAATAATAAGATATTATTCAAGAATATGGAAAAATGCTCAAATTAATCATTCAATAGTCAAAAGAGAAATTTTATGTATTGTTCTTTGTATTTCTAAATTTCAAATTGATCTTTTTGGAAAGTTTTTTTTTTTTTTATAAGAGTTAATTGCAAATTTGCAAAAGAAATTTTACTTAAAGATGTTAAAAATTTAGTTTCAAAACAAATTTTTGCAAAATAGCAAGATAACAAGCTATTTTATCTACTTTTCATTTTGATATAGAATTTATTAAAGGAGAATCCAATTCACTTCTAGATTTTTTGTTTAGAGAATTTCTTTAAGACAAAAATGTTGAAACCTAAGATAAAAGCTGATTATGTACTCAAATTATCTCCTCTAACTCCTTTAAAACCTAATGGAAGACCACTTGTTTCATCCACTTATGCAAAAGTCATTATGTCATCATCATCATCTTTAGTAAATTTTCCTACTCAAAATCGTTTTCAAGTTTTTAATCTTAGTTATCAAGCCAAACCAATTCATGTTCAAACTAAAGAAAATTTTTAAAAGAAAAATACTCCAATACTATTCCCAATAGAACCAAAAATATAAAAAAACTTTTATGAAAGATCTCCATTTGAAATTGTTCAAAAGTACTTGCAAAAGACTTATTTTCAACCAACTCATCCAAAGAAAAATCAAAGATTCTATGAGTTTGTTTTAGTAGATACTAATAGTATTGAATTGTTCCATCAAGATAAAGATAAAGATATTACTTATTCAAAATGTAAGATTAAAAGAGTTATTCATCTAAAGTAATGAGATTTAGCTCTATGGAATACCAAAATGTTTTTTCAATCATATGATCTTCAAGTATACGATTACTATGATTACATCAAAGCTTAAGAAAATATATTCTATGTAAAAAATTATTCCTATTCATGGTTCATTTAATTTAAGACTACTCAAGAAGACTTTCCAGCATAGTTCGCAAATTGGTTCAAATATTTTGGTCCATCAAAGGAAATTCTCCTATCAAAAATATTTCAAGGACTAGAGATATATTGCAAGAATATTAATCAATCCAATTTTTTCAAGTTTCTTAAGTTTGTAGCAAAATTTAATATAGGTTGGATAGTAACGTAGACTTACATTATTAGTGAAGAAGAAGAATATGGTGAACCTTATGTTTCAAGAGCCTATAAAGTTAAATGGTAGAAAAAGTTTAATACCAATATGATAGATACAAAAACTGTTCAAGTATACATTGATCAATACAAAAAAGGTGTTACCCATACAAGTCAATTTTTTTTTTTTAAAAGGTCAAGTTTAAGTTGATCTAGCAGAGACTTTGAATCCCTTTGAATACAAAAGAAAAATATTTAAAATCGCTTCAAAATTATTAGAGGAAGATAGTTCTAATAGCAATGATCCTAATCAAAATGAGGATGATTGTTATGAAATTAATCTTTCTCAATATGATTAAATTGTTCAATAATTAATTTTGTTCAACATGTGATGAGTATATTGTGTGATTTGTTCAATAAAAAACATTTTTGTTCAATATTAGAAAATTTTAGGATATTTTGATTAAAAGGACTTAGGTACAAGGATTGCTCCAAGTTACGACAAAAGAAACATTCAAATTAAATGGTCATTGTCAATTATTTTTTACTATGGTAGACAATGTACTCAAAAAAAGGAAAAGAAGCCATTATTCATTATTTACTTTTTGATAAAAGGGTTCAAAGGACAACAAGTTACTATTCACCTTTTTGAAAAAGTTGGCAATTAAAGACTTTCATGATAGATAAACAACTATTCAATTGCATTTGAAGAACAAGACAAAAGAAATCACTATTCAATGACATCGATTATTCAATGAAAAGAGTACATCATGTCAATTATTCATCAAAATGGCCAACAAGCAGCTATTCAAGATAAAAGAAAGAAATACAATAATTTAAAATAAAACGTAACCGCTTACCTCAGTAAAAACTTACATACTTGTATAAATAGAGATAGAAGTAAGCAAGGGAGATCATCTAAGAAAAAAGCCATTACAAAATCCCTCTTATAATATTTTGTATGTTTTCTTAATATGTATTTTAGACTCTAGTGTAACCTTTCTTATAGTTTTTCTCATCATCTTCTTACCTTGTATCAAGTGGTTCTCTCAATAATATTGTAAGTTTTTACTACTTGTTTATCAAAATTATCTTTGATATTTCATTACCATTATTTTTACTTTTATTATGTATAGTTTAAAAAATTATATCAACTATTACAAAAATCAAATTGTAAGTTGTAAGTTCAAAAGAAAGTGTATAAAACGTCAAATTAATTACTTGCAAAACATTATAGAATATCTTAGAAAAAAAGCATTTCAAGATGGACATTCAAAAGCATGTTTAAAATATCATCAAGGTTTAATCATAGAAGATGAAAATGATTACTTACTAGTAAAAGATTAGAAATACATTATCATAAAAAAAATATCAAGAGTTTATTGTTAATAATGTCTCAAAATGAATGAACTTATCAATTCTATAAAAAGTTTAGCTTTAGAAGATATAAGACCTGTTATTAGATATATAGAAACAAAACAACATAGAAATATTTAAGAAGGAAGAGAAAATGTGTTCGTTAAAAGAATTGTAGCTAGAGATAGATTTTATTTATTATTAATCATTGTTTTTAGACAATATTTACGAGAATTAGATGATGCTCAACCTACATCATTAGGAAGTATAATTAGAAGAATAAGACAAAGAAATTTTCAAATTTAAAGATATTATCAACTTCAAAGAAACAATCAAAACAATTATTAAAATTATAAATCTCTTTAGGTTTTTCATGAGGAATTGACCAATTATTTAAACTTTGTTCAATTTGAGAAATCATATTACAAATTCATATGATAATCTTATATGATTGTTGATGGTATTTTTACATTTATATATGAAATAAAAATATCATTTGGAAAGAGATACAATCCTTCTAAAAGCACTTAGAGTTAATCTTTTCATTGTAAGTCGCATAAGAATTGCAACTCTAACAATTATTAGTACAAAGTACACTTTTGTTCAATATGAAACTAAAAGAGAAAAATTGATTGTTAATGATAAAAGGTATTGATAATGAAAAGCTATAATGATAAGTTGAAAACTCCTAGATTGATAAGAGGTATCATTAAGGAAACAGTAACAATGATAAATAAAAAATTATAAAATTATACATATAAATTTAAATATAATATGAACACTAAAATTTAATTCCATAAAGATATATTATGAATTGATATTATCATTTTGCATGATTGTTGATAGTATTTTCACATTTATATAGGCCATTTAGAAAGATTTATAATCATTCTAGAAGTATTAAGAATTGTAATTTGCATTATCTGCATAAGACCATATCAATTTATATATTATCAAGACTACCATGCTTCTTAAAATCTTAGATTTAAATCTTTTATACTTATCCTTTGTGATTACTTTAATTTACTCTTTTTATACGTGTGATCATTAGTTCTTACTCATTAAACACTTTAAGTAATTTGCAAAATTTTACGTAACCTATAAGAGAGTTATCCACTCTTCCAATACTTTAACTTCTTACTTTGGTGTTTTACGTAGAACTAGCATAAATCTATTGCTTTACTCTAGCATGTTTCAGGTTTCTCTTTCTATTTTTAGAATTTTCACCAATGATTATTGTTGATGGTTGGATTTTTCCCTAACATGTTACTCGACCATTCTACTATTGAGAGGACAACTGATGTTATTTCTAATAAAGGCCAATAAGGGCTTAGTCCATCCGATGGGCCTTAAAGCTTAGCCTATTCATATATTCAATTTGAACTTAGGAAAGTGACATGAACAATTATGATCTAGTACACTTTTATTACATAACTTGATATAGACTCGTAGATGAACACACGAACTCAATATAACGCGTAACCAAAGGGGTAGGTCTAAGCCGCAAGATGGCCTGAAGAGTAAATGATAGTTGAGGGTGAGCAGGGGGTTCCTATGCATCGATGATAGATATGACGCACCAACGCCTCATATGAGCTCAGATCAAACTTGATATGACATATAAGTGTAGCCAGAGGTCACTCGCCACTAGTCTACGCTCGAATGGGCTAGATAAGAGTAACTTAAGAGTAAGCAAGAGGACAATTAGCTTAAGAGAAGGTAAAAGTTTAGTATATCTCCTTTTTTTGTATATATCTATAATGTGACTATTATATTATGTGATTATTTATAGTACCTAGTTAGGGTAAGTTCTACGTTACAGAAAATTAGAAAAATGGATCCCTATTTGCTAAAAAGAAGGATAATAATTTACAAGGAAAATACAAAATAGTGCGTAGTGAATGCCTACAGTACGATTGTCAAAAAGGATAGTACGGTTGTTAGAAAGGACAATACGTACATGCTTTACTCTGTGATTTTGACAGTATAATGAGAAGAGCAGGGGTAGGCCTCTGTTCATGCATGTTCGGCGTCGAAAGATCGATACCCTGATTACTGGGGCAAGATTAAAGTTAGCTCAGGAACAGCTCACGTTTGGGTCGGCCTTAGATGGTTGGCTCCTGATAGTTGTTAGCTTAGCCTCGGCACTATGGAGATTATTGTATTTAGATTTGGCGCTTGGACTAGTGCATAGTGGAGGGTTTGACTTGGTACTACGACTAATCACCTTGGCAACACCTTGGATGATATGGAGAGCAAAGTAGCTTAGCAAATTGGATTGGGGCAAGTATTGCTCCTTGATGCTTAACTCACCTTAAACAGCTCGGTAAACCACCTGAGAGAGCCCTCGGGCTCAAGAGTGTGTAATCGATCCTTGATCTTTATCATTCCCTCTAGGTTGTTTAAGATTTGGGATCAAATCTGGTTTGGGTTTTGGTTCTTTGTCCTCAGGAGTGTAAGGTTGGAGATCGACAATATTGAAGAAGTCTGAGACTCCATATCCTTCAAGTAATTCAATCTTATAGGTGTTAGGATTGATTTTTTTAAGCACTTAGAAAGGCTCGTCAGCCTTGGGAGATAACTTACCCTTCCTCAAATTCGGGAACTGCTCCTTACTGAGGTGTATCTAGACCAAATCACTTAGTTGAAATTCCCTCTTTCTCCGTCTTTGGCTCTGTTTCTTAAGCTTAATATTAGCTTGACCTAGTTGCTCAACAACCTTGTAGTGCATGGCTTTGATGGCTTTAACTCTCTCAATGGTTAGCCAATCATCATTAAGCGTCGGCTAGGACGCTTGGTCTAATGGCAGCTTGGAGTTAAACCTATAGGTAACCTCGAATGGGGACATGCTTGTCATATTATGGGCAGTCCTGTTGTATGCGAACTCAACAATTTGTAGGTACAGATCCCAGTTGGTGTGTTTCGTCTAACAGCAACCTACAGCAAAGTTCTTACGGTTCGGTTGACAACTTCGGTTTGTCCATTGGTCTGTGGGTGGTAGGACATATTTTATAGTAACTTGGTTCCCATTTGCCTCCACAACGTCCTCCAAAAGTGACTTATAAACTTGGGGTCTCAATCTGAAACAATGGTCCTAAGAATTCTGTAAAGCTTGATTACTTCTTGTAAGAAAAGAAAAGAGATAGCCAAAGCGTCGTTAGTTTTGGAATAAGGTACGAAATGTGCCATCTTGCTAAATCTATCCACAACTACCATGATAAAGTTCTTCCCTCAGGACGTCCTCGACAATCTTAACATAAAGTCCATACTCAGCTCGAAGCATGGTTTGGTTGGGATTGGCAAGGGTTGGTAGTATCCTTACTTAGCTCAACTCTTTGTTTTTTGGTAGGTTGCACACTTTTCTAGCATGGATTGGACATCCCTCTTCATCCTTGGCCAAAATAATCTAGAGGATAATACTTCACAAGTTCAGCGTTGGCCAAAGTGTCATATCAATCCCCCTCCATGCGCTTCACGTACTAGCAGTTCTCGTATAGAGTAGGTCAGGATACATAGCCTTCCCTTCCTAAATAAGTATCCGTCCTCCTTATGATAGTCATCTAGTGCCTATCCTTCCTTACAACGGGTGCAGATAGGACCAAAGTATGGGTCTTCAGCACATAAAGTCTTGATGGTTGAAAAACCCAATAGCCTCGTCTGCAACTCGGTTAAGAGGGTATGTTGTCTCGATAGGGCATCAATCACCACATTGTTCTTTCCATTCTTGTATTTTACGACAACTTTGGTTGGCTCTTTAGATATCTCAAGGACTTATGATCGGTGTAGATCACAAATTCCTTGGGTAGTAGATAATGTTGCTACACCGTTAGTACTCAGATTAAGGAGTAGAACTCCTTATCATAGACGGAATAGCTAAGTGTAGCTCCTCGAAGTTTCTCATTGAAGTAAGCAATAGGTTGGCTTTCTTGCATTAGCACAGCACCTATGCCTAGTCTAGATGCATCACACTCTACTTTAAATACCTTGTTGAAGCTAGGTAGAGCTAAGGTAGGGGTCATAGTTAGCCTCTCCTTCACTTCCTCAAAACTCTTCTGCTCTTTCTCACCCCATCTAAATTTAGCATTCTTCTTTGAGAGTTCGATGAGTGAGGCTACAATCCTATTGAAGTTCTTAATGAATTGGCAATAGAATAATGCTAGGCCATGGAAACTTCTCACATCGGTAGGACAGGTTAGCTCAGGCCATTCTATGATCTCTCTTATCTTCTCTTCATCAACTCGGATGCCTCCTCTGTTCACAACAAAGCCTAAGAAGATCACCTCGGATCGGCAAAAATCACACTTCTTCAAATTGGTGTAGAGTTGTTCAACTTAGAGTTTCGTAAGCACTTATCGGAGATGCTCTTGGTGAGTCTCTAAGTCGGGAATGTATGCTAGAATGTTGTCAAAATAAACCACGACAAACCTTCCTAGTAACTCTTAGAGTACATGATTCATCAAGCACATAAGTGTGCTTGGTGTGTTGGACAGTCCAAATGGCATCACAAGCCATTCATATAAACCATGTCGCGTCTTGAATGCAGTTTTCCACTCATCGCCTTTACACATTCGAATTTGATGGTACTCAACCTTAAGGTTGATCTTGGAGAACACTCTTGCTTCACTTAACTCGTCTAGCATGTCATCAAGCCTAGGAATAGGATACTTATACTTGATGGTGATTTAGTTGATTACTTGGCTATCCATACACATCCTCCAAGAACCATCCTTCTTTGTACTAATACGGTTAGTACAACGTAGGGACTCAAGGACTCGTGCACATACCCTTTCTTCATGAGGTTGTTTACTTGCCTTTGTAGTTTGGTAACCTATTCAGGGTTTAGCCTATAGGCAGGCTTATTCGATAGTGTAGCTCTTGACTACAGGTTAATTGCATGCTCAATGCCTCAGATTAAGGGTAGACCATTAAGCAGCTCTTCTAGAAACAAGTTGGTAAATTCCTTAGTAAGGTTTTTACCTTGGTCGGCAACTCTTCCTCCTCAAGTCTCATCTCTAAAAGCTTCTTGACAAGTAGATAGGTCGGTCTCTCCAGCTCCATTTCCCTTTTCAGTTCGACTCGGGTTAATACTAAAGCCTCCTTCTTTAGGCTTCAGCTAAGCTAAGACTGCATGACTTTTACCTGCTCAGCAGTCATGGGACTCAATTTTAACCTTCTGCCTTCATATTCCACAGAACATGTATTTCTCTTGCCGTAATACATAACTACTCGATCAAACATCCATGGTCGTCCAAGTAAAAGGTAGGATGCACTCATGGGCAGTACATCACAAAGCACTTCAACCTGATACTTATCAATACAGATTGGCATAGACACCTGTTTGTTCACTTGTAAGGCTCCCTTATCATTGAGCCAATGAAGCTTGTAAGGTTTTGGGTAAGGGAATGGTTGGCAATTTCAACTACTGGACCATAAATGCAGAGGCTGCATTGGTGTAGCTTCTACTGTCAACAATCAATGCGCACAATAAGTTATTCACCGTGCACTTAATATGGAAGAGATTTTCTCTCTACTCGTCTTCAGGCACAGGGTTGACACTCATTGTTCTCCTTAATGTTAGAGTGGTTGGCATGAAGTTGCCTTCCTCACCATAGATAACTTCTTCCTTGGACAACTTGGTCTATCCATCCTCCTTTAATTTCTTTACTTCCTTATCAGTACTATTGACCTCAACAATCGGTGCCTCACCTTTGATCACCATTATTTGCCTATCCGGACATAGAGAGGCCACGTGTCCAAATCTTTAGCATTTGAAACACTTTATCTCACTCATCTTCCTCCCTACACTTTGGCCTTTCTCAAACTTCCTCAAGGTTTCCTTCTCCTCTGCTCGGGTAGTTTGGGCAAGGCAGGTCTCAGTGGCCTTGCTTGGTTCCGTTTACACGAGTCTACTCAGAACAGGTCGGTTACTAGCAGTATGATTGATGGGTGTTTGGAATCTTCCTGTTCAGCACTTTCTATCCCTTGGGCGGCTCAAATTACGTCATCAAGTAGGGTTTCCAAGGCATCCCCAATCTCATACTTCAGTCCACCAATGAATCGAGACACAGTTCGGTCTTCGGGCTCTACAACTTCGCATTGGATCATTAGCATCTGGAATTCCTTAACATAAGTATCCACACTTGATCCTCCTTCCCTTAGTTCTTGTAGTCTCTTGAAGGTATCCTATAGATAATAGCTTGGCACAAACCTTCTCAGCATAACTCTTTTCATATCATCCTAACTCCTAATCTCTCATTCTCCCTCCCTTCTTCTAGTGGCTTATAGGTTCTACTACCACAAGGAGGCATAACTAGTGAACTCCAACACAGCTAGCCTAATCTTTGCATTTTCGGGCACTTTGTGGCATTTAAACTCCTTTTCAATCTGATTTACCCAATCTAGGTAGTCCTTAGGATCACCACTACCTGAAAATCTTAGAATCCACATTTTCAATCCCATAACTTTAGGGGCTTATACTTTTCTTTCCTCAAGCTTGTAGTACTCCTTTGCCTCATCATCCCCTTCTACTTCCTCTTTGATCTCTTTTAGCGCTAGCCTTCATCTAGCATCCCTACCAATTGCTTCAGCTTGGGGTGGATGAGCTAGGGCATTTACTCAACCAAATTGACCATTGCCTCGTTGCTGTTGTTCACGTTCTCTAATGGGCTATTTCTAGCTCGTTGTCTATCTTCTTGTATAACAGTCACTAATCTAGCTACTAAATTGGTAAGCCTATCCAATTGATCATCCACTGATTGAGGCGTAAAGCTTCCTTCTTACCTTTGGCTATGTCGAGTACCACTTTCTTGGTTTCCCAAAGTTCCTTGAACACTTGAGTCTGACATTGATGGTTACTTCATAACGACAATCAAACAAATAGTTAACCACACTTTGTTTCGTGTATCAAAAATAGGGGAAAAACAAAGCACAAAACATTACTTAGCTTCTAAACTCTAATATGAACAATAAAACCTCTATTACACAAGGACAGTGACAAACTATCAAAAGAACACAATATCAAAATCTAGCTCCAAATGTAACCAGGTGCTTTGATACCAAGATGATATGAACTCGTGGATGAACACATGAACCCAATATCACGCATGACTAAAGGGGTAGGTCCAAGCTACAAGATGGCCTAAAGAGTAAATGGTAGTTAAGGGTAAGTAGGGGGTTCCCGTGCACCGACGATAGATATGATGTACTAACGCCTTACATGAGCTTAGACCATACTTGATATGATGCACAAGTATGGCCAGAGGTCTCTCGCCACTAGTCCATACTTGAATAGGCTAGATAAGAGTTGCTCAAGAGTAAGCAAGAGGATACTTAGCTTAAGAGAGGGTAAAAGTTTAGTGTATCTCCTTTTTTTGTTTATATCTATATTGTGGCTATTACATTATGTGATTATTTATAGTACCCTGTTAGGGTAAGTTCTTCGTTACAGAAAATTAGAAAAATAGATCCCTATTTGCTTAAAAGAGGGAAAATAATTTACAGGGAAAATACGAAATCGTGCGCAACGAATGTCCTTAGTATGGTTGTTAAAAAGGATAACGCGCATGTGCTTTATTTCGCAATTTTGATAGTATAGTAAGCCGAGCAGGGGTAGGCCTCTATTCATGCATGTTCGGTGTTAGAAGATCGGTATCCTAATTGCTAGGGCAAAACTAGGGTTAGCTCAGGAATGGCTCATGCTTAGGTTGGCCTTGGATGGTTAGCTCTTGATAGTTGTCAGCTCAGCTTCGGCACTATAGAGTTTGTTGTATTCAGATTTGGTGCTTAGACTAATGCATAACGGAAGGTTCAGCTCGGCACCACGGCTAGTCACCTCGGTAACACCTTAGATGGTATGGAGAGTGAAGTAGCTCGGTAGATCGAACTAGGGCAAGCACTACTCCTTGGTGCTTAACTCACCTTAGACAGCTCGGTAAACTAATTGAGAGAACCCTCGGGCTTGGGAGTGTATAATCGGTCCTTGATCCCTATCATAACTACTCACTACTCCTATAATTTAAGCATGTGCTTAATTACGGGATCACCACATGGTCCATGACCTATGATCAATTGCTATTATAAACACTTGATAGTCGCTTGTAAATAAGGGAAGGAAAGCACTATAAGAATTCTCTTGCACTTGATAATACTTAACTTACTTATTCTCTTACTCTTTCACCTAAATAATCACTTACATAAGCATCAGAGTAGCTGCACTAGACTAGCCCTAGCACCAGCACCACTTAACCTTTTATTTGTGCTTTTGTATGATTAAAGCTCTATACCAAAATCACCTGGCAACATGTAGCACTGTCTATTTTTTCGTAACTTACCTACATGGTAAAGACAAAGATGACAAAAAGTGCAAGTGCTGGTTCTTCACCTTTACACCATATGGGGAAAAGCAGGTATACTAATGAACAATGTTTCACTAAATTGGAGCAACTTTGCATTGATTTAGCCAAAGAAAATTAGGAACTTAATAAGAAACATGACAAGATCCTTAGTCTTCTCCATAAAAATGGTCAACTAGATCAAAACCAAAGACATGAGGACAATAGTGGTGAGAATTCTGATGATTTAATTTATTCCCTTAAATTACCTAAGAAGCAAGTTGAAGTTATACTTACACCTTTAGCTCTTACTCTTAAGAAAGGTGATAAAGGAAAATAACCGTTGTAGGTGCACCGTACAGGACCATTGCATGTCAACATCCCTACTTCAATGAGCAAACAATTCTAGATAAAAAGGAGTCCTTTCGTCTTTGAAATTTTGGAAGAAGTAATATTACAGCACGTAAAGTTGCTATAGTTTGAGACTTATGATGGAATAAGGGATCTTGAAGATTATCTTGAGTACAATTGCACCATGGCTAAGCTTTATGGCTTAAGTGATGTTGTGGCTTATTAAGCATTCTCCTTAATCTTGAGGAGCGTAGCAAGTACATGGTTTAAACATTTGAAGCTAAACATGATCTCATGATTTGAGAATTTAGCAGAAGTGTTCTTGCAACACTTCCTCACAAGTAAGCTTCAAATTAAGGATTCTTCTATCCTTAACACCGTAAAACAAAGATAAGATGAGTCTATTAGGGACTATTTAGCCCTGTTCACGACAGAGATGGTCCAGATTCTAGAATTAGACATGATTCTTGCTCTCAATGTAGTAATTGACGGAGTTAAACCTTACGGAGACTTTTTTAAGTCTTTGGCCAAAAATAAGTCGAAAATTTTTGCTAAGTTTAAGGCTAAGGCCACATCTTATATTCACCAGGAAGACAACATTAAAGTTCGGTGTGAAGCTGACTAGAGTAAAGGAGATTGAAAGGGCGACGAGAAGAAGAATATGAAAGATCGACTTGGAACACGTGATGATCAATGTTTTGAAGGAAATAATGGTGAGAAAGAGGCCACACATCCCAACTTATTATGTTCACACACCACTCAATTGTCTAATTGCAGACATTTTGATGGAAATGTACAATCAAAGGGGGTTATTATAATGGCCAAAAAGAATGAGAGGAAATTTGTTATGCAGAAACTCTAATAAATATTATGATTTTCATCGCGAAAGAGGCCACAATACTGATAAATGTACTCAACTCAAAAATGCCATTGTGGATGCAATCCAATGAGGATATCTAAGTAGGTTCCTTGCCCATGATGTCAAAAATATTGAGTAGAAATCTCAAAGACAACGTAACGAGCAAGAAAACAATATGTGGCCTTCTCAGGCTAGAAGAGATGTGAAAGATGGAAATAATAGTAGAGCACCAAATGGTATAATAAATACTATTGTTGGTGGACCTTTTGCCTTAGGTTGATTAAGCTCTTTGACCTCAACTAATGCTATATATTATGTTTGTAATGTGTAGGGTAAGAAGGTCAAAGTTGACAATTCAATTTCTTATATGGAAAAGGATTTTGAAGGAGTTCAAAGGCCCCATAATGATGCACTTGTAATTAGTGCAAGGATTATCAACTTCGAGGTCAAAAAGATTTTAGTTGACATTAGGAGTTTAGTAGATATTATTTTTCAATACGCCTTCAATCAAATGAAGACAAAGATCAAAGCATAGTTGAGATCTTATAATTACGATTTATCTGCTTTCAATAATCAACCTGTTCTAGTAATAGGAGTTATTTCCCTCCTAATTCAAATTAGAGATGATGAGCATGTTGTGGAAGACAAGGTGGATTTCCTTGTTATCAAATGTTGGTCCCCGTTTAATATGATGATGGGCTAATCATGTTAGCATTTGTTTGGCATAGTCCCTTCAATTGCACATCTTAAGGTGAAATTTCCTACTCTTATCAGAGTTGAAGTATGTAAAGGGGACCAATAATTAGCTAGATCCTTGTATTTGAGAGTGCTACAGTGCGAAGAAGTTTTTCAAGTTGAAACATGTCTAGAAGATAAGTTAGTTGACATAGAAAATGCCAAGGAAGAGATAGAGGAAATCCCATTAGGAAATGATCCTAGGAAGACAACAAAGATAGGGAAACCATTGCTAGTAAATATCTATCAAAGTTTAATCAACGTTTTATAGGACAATGCTGTTGTATTTGCTTAGTCTCCCTTAGATATGCTAAGCCTTCTTAAGAGGTAATAATGTATAAGCTTCAAATTGATCCTAATGCAAAACTAATTCAGTAAAGAAAAAGGCATTTTGCCCTTGAATGGTAGGCATCCATTAAGGAAGAAGTGTAGAAGCTATTAAAGGTAGGGTTCATAAAGAAAGAACCTTATATGACTTAGCTAGCCAATTGTGTGCTAGTCAAGAAGTCGAATGACAGATGGCACATGTGCATAGACTTTATGGATTTGAACAAGGCCTATTCTAAAGATTGTTTCCCCTTGCCGAGAATAGATTAGATGGTTGACTTAACTGTTGGACATGCCTTACTCTTTTTTATGGATGCATTTTCCGAATATAATCAAATTAAAATGGAAAAGGAGAATGAAGTTCACACATCTTTTATCACAAACTTTGGGATGTATTACTATACAATGATGCTATTTAGGCTTAAAAAAATCGGCATGACCTATCAAAGGCTTGTAACCAAGAAGTTTAAGCCTCAGATCCATCAAAATGTTGAAGTTTATGTTGATGATATGATTGTGAAGAGTAAAATAGAAAGTTAACATCTTACTAATCTTGAGGAGTCATTCGGCACCTCAAGGAGATACAATATGAAACTAAACCCATAGAAGTGTGTTTTTGATGCTACCTTAGGAAAATTTTTGGGATGCATGATCACCCAGCATGACATTGAGGCAAACCAAAGGAAGATTGATGCTATTCGAAACATGAAGTCCCTTAGCATAGTTAAAAAAGTTCAGGAGTTAACTAGGCGAATAATTGCTCTAGATAGATTTGTGTTGAGAAGCGTAGAACGAAAATTTTTAAAGTATTGAAGAGGTTGAAGGAATTTTGGTAGACTAATGAGTGTGAGGTGGCATTAAATCAGTTGAAAGAATTTCTTGCATCACCACTAATACTCTCAACACCTATTCTTGAAGAAAATTTGTTTTTGTATTTTTTAGTTAATAGCCAAGCTCTTCATCTATCTTGGTTCGGTTAGAAGGTAGAGATCATCGACCAATTTATTATGCAAGCTACATCTTACAAAGGCTAGAACGTTGATATGCAAAGATTGAAAAGTTTGTATTAGTAGTGGTTCTCTTGACAAGAAAGTTAAAACTATTTTCGAGGCATACCAGATAATCATCCTTATTGATCAGCTTCTACAACAAGCTTTATAGTGATTAGATTCCTCAAGGGGGATGACAAAGTATGCCCTAAAGTTGAGTGCTTATGGTGTATAATACAAATTCAGAAAGACATTAAAAGTTCAAGTATTATTAGATTTTGTTGTAGAGTTTACTGGGGAAGAAGACAACATTGAGATGGCTGAGAAACCTACATGGAGCTTGTCTATTGATAGCTACTCCACTAAAGAAGGATATGGTGTAAGCCCCATTTTGCAAGGGCCTTACAAAGTGAAAGTTCACTATGCATTAAAATTTAGGTTTCTAGCTAGCAATAATAAAGCAGAGTATGAAGCCTTAATTGCTGACCTTAAACTAACTAAAGAAGTTGGTGGTGAGAAATTTGAAGTTTTTTTCAATTCAAAGCTAATTGTGAATCAAGTTAAAGGAAGCTATGCAGTATAGGAGGAAGTGATGAGAAAATATTTATTGATCGTACAAACTCTCAAGGAAGAGTTTTAATCATTTTCAACAGAGAAAATACTAAGGACTAGAAACATCATTGCCAATGAACTATCAAAGTTAGCCAGTATGGCACTTCCTGATCTTAATAACAAGCTTTTTATCGAGTATCTCCTTAGTAAGAGTCTAGAAACTATTGGGTAGAGCTATAAATTGTCTCCTTGCCCAAAGGAGAGGTCTTAGATGGATTCGATTATTAACTATTTAAAGGATGGTGTTTTACCTGATGATAAAACATTAACTCGTAAGTTGATATATGAAGCAGCAAATTACACATTGATTGATGGTCAATTGTATAAGCGTGGCCTTTCTTAACCTTATCTTTGGTGCCTTCCATAGAATGACACTCAACAAATATTATCTAAGTTGTACGACGATGTTTGTAGTAACCATATAAAGGGTCAGGCCCTATATATTCGCATAATGAGACTCAACTATTATTAGCCAACTATGAAAGAAGATTCAAAATCTACTATTCGGCAATGCCAAAAACATGAGGTACTGAGCTATGCGCCTTTTACTAAACTATATAGCCTCATTAGCCCTTAGCTATTCTCCTAGTGGGGATTAGACATACTCGAACCAATTTTAAAGTCTATGGCCCAGTGGCAATTCATGATAGTTATTGTGGATTATTTAACTAAGTGGATAGAGGCCGAAACATTAGCTAAAATTACTTAATAGAAGGTCAAAGCTTTCATTTTCAACTTTATCATATTAAGGTTTGGGGTTCCATTTATGATACTTACTAATAATGGGCCATAGTTTGATAATGATAAGTTTCAAGCATTTTGTGAGTAATACAGCATTTGTCTAAATTACACTTCAATGGCTCATCCTTAAACCAATGGGCAAGTCAAAGCTATTAATAAGACCATCCTGTATAGTTTGAAAAGGAGAGCCAATTTGGCAAAAGGTAGATGGGTTGATGAATTGTCGAATATTTTATAAGGGTATAGGACTACCCATAGGACTTTGTCTAATGAAACACCCTTCAAGCTTACGTATGGATCGAAAGTAGTTTTGCGAATTGAGTTGGATCTACCTAATCTTCGAATGTAGAACTTTGATATTATGGCAAATCAAGTCAGCCTTTGGCCAATTTGGATACAATTTAGGAAATTAGGGATATTGCAAGGGCAAGAGTTGTTGCATATTAGCATAAAGCAGGTAGGTATTATAATTTGAAGGTAAAGTACAAGGTATTTCAGCTTAGAGACATGGTCTATAGAAAGTTAGAAGCAATTTTTGTGTGAGAGAATTAAGGGAAGCTTGAGGCAAATTAGGAGGATCTTGTTAGGGTTCGGGAAGTCGTAAGCGATGGGGCTTATCGACTAGAAAGGCTGGATGGAATAATTATATCCTATGCATGGAAAGCCAAGAATCTAAAACTCTACTTTGAATAGTTTCTTTCCAATTAAAGATGTTTCTGTTCTCTTTTAACTTTGTAAGGCAATGGCCTTCATATCATTCTGAGTATGAAATGTTCATTTTGAGTTTACAAGTATCTTTACTTTTCACCTCCTTAATTCCTAATCAATGTTTGATTAATGGATTAATGTTCTATCCATAGAGCGAACGAACTAATGCCTAATAAGTTCAGACCTATAACGGTTAACAAGCTTAGTGCATATTGATGAATGATGTCAAATGTTCTTTAGAAAAGTATGCCGAGCAATTAGAGCTAACAAACTCTATGCTACCTTTAGCAAGCAATCTCATGGCTAAGAAAATAAATACTTAAGTTTACATCTTATGTGGCTAATGAATGTTATGTCTACAAAAAGAAATTTAAAAAAGCACACGAAATAAAACATGCCAAGAAGAAGAGACATGCACGTGAAATAAAACGTGTTGAGAATAAAAAGCATAAAACGTAAAACAGTCTATTACAATGAAAGGGTTGGCATGCCGACAATATTAAGTCTGTAAAATGATTATGAGAACAAAGTATAAATCAATTGATCACGTAAGAATTCGAAGCATTTTTTCTATTGGATTGGGTGAAAGTGTTGTCTTGGTCAGTAAAGCTTAGGACCTTCTTGGAGCTTAAATATTTGTCGGTGCTGGGGGTTTTAGAGGAGTTGGAGGTCTCTTTGTGGATGTAAGGGGTCTCCTTTGATGGTAGTTCCCTAACCTCGACAACAACTTCAATGTTGACTTGAGTATTATCTCCCTGGTCTTCACCTTCTATCTCTACTTCTTTGCTGATCCTTTCATCACCACTGCTAGCATTGCCATCGTCAACATCGACAAAGTCAAGGTAGGATAGTTCATATTCAGGGTAAACCTTTAGAATCTCTTTCTTTGCTAATTAGACCCGTTGTAAGAACTTTTTTTGGAGTAATCTTTTGTATTGCCAAAGGGGAGTTACAATGTCTAGTGCTTACACGATAGAGGGCTTCCTTTTTGTTACCTCATTTAGTTTGGCAACACGAGCTTCAGATTTGGAGTTGTTTATCTCTAAGTTCTTTATTTGGACTCTCAGCTTGTCCTCCTTGTCACTCATCAAGGTTAATGTCCTTCCCAAACCTTAGCACTCCTCTAGCTTCTTACGAAACTCCTCTTTCAAGTCCTTGATCTCCTTGTAGAGCTCCTCGTTCTTTGTCTTAAGGCCTAAGATAGAGAGCTCTTCCTACAACTTCCTGGCCTCCATCTTGGTTTTAATCTTCGAGTTCTCAACCATAATAGTTTGAGCTTTTAAGGAGTTATAAGCCTCCTCAACTTTCTGTAATAAATTAACAAAGCTGAATAAGTTAATCGTTTCTCTACAAAGTAACAAATTTAGATAATACCTTCTTCATTTCCTTCTTGGCCTCATCCAAAACTATCAAAACATGGCTGCTAATCTATACATAGACAAAATTAGGTCAACAATGAGACATAAGCCATAAATGAAAAACTTCATGATTATTACTTACATCATACAGCTTGGTGACAATATGACCTTTATTACAATTGCTTACTTTGTCTACATCCTTCTTCGTAATCTCCTTATCCTTAGTTAGAATGACTCCCTCCATCGGGGCTAAGGACTTCATCTTATCACCTAAAGTAAAATTCATGTGCAGGATATTGCGGCTCCAGCATGGCACGAAATATTCACCTACTTCACAATTGGGGGAAAAACCAATAGAACTGATGCCGAGAGCTTTATTTCTTAGAGCCTTCTTTTTCTTCTCATCTAAATCCTTACTCTCCTTGGACGAAGGTTAGTTAGCAAGCTCTTTCCTGCTTCTCTTCTTAGGACTAGGCTTAGCATTTGTTTGGTCTAGCTGGCCATCTACCGTTTCTTGAGGAATAACCTTAGCATTGCTGTTACCAACAATATCTCGGCTAGCCTCTCTCGACACATCCTCCTAAGTAATGTTTATTATAAAAGGAACTACCTTAAGCTGTGTACATCCAATAGCTTCTATTTATTCAATACCCTACTCCTTATTAATGGGAGGGGTTTCCTTCTTCTTCTTTAGAATAGTAACCTCCTTTACGACTCTCTCTTAGGAGGTCTTCTTTGCTATAGGTAGTCGACAAACAGGAACTTTAGTGGCTGCATGCTTGTCAAGCTTTTGCTTTGGTGTTTGCTAAAGCCAGCAATTTCATGGGATCTACATCCCTTATACCCATGTTTGCAAAAAAGAAAATATGAGTATTATAAATAGGAAAAGGGAAGAATTAAAAACTTAAAAGTCTGTGTCAAGTGAAGCTTAAAGGCAACTATTCTCCCTCCAAGTCACGAGAATAGCTTTCTTCTTGTAGCTCTACTCTGCATGACAGGTAGACTAACTCCTACCTTCGTTGTTAGAAAAGATTGGCTCTCTCCCCTCATATTGTTTTATAATCCTCTTGGCATCTTAGAAAAATATGGTATTCCCTTGTCGCTCTTGAATTTTCTTGGCAATGATGGCATCATTTAGCAACAATTCAATATCTTTGGTACTAATAGGCTTGGTCGATTGAGTCAAAAAATCTAAATCTTCATTTGAATTAATTGAGATGGATTTGTCATGCCACTTATGAATTTTGGACTCTAACTTGTCCATGAATTTATGCCCATGCCAAGCTGCTGTGAAGTATTAACCATCAAGTTGCCTCCTTATTAAAATGAAGTATTTAAATAATTGAGGCATAGCCCTAACTTTGATCTCTTCACATATAATTGTGAATGTGACAAGAAGCCTATAAGTATTTGTAGAAAACATACTTAGCATAACCTAGAAGTAATTAAAAAATTGTTTCATAAAACTAGAGAATGGGATATGTAACCCAAAATTGAGATATTTCAAATATAAATGGAATTCATGATCTATTAGAAAACATACCCTCTCATCCTCCCTCAGCCTATGCAGATGCCATGAATTGGGAAGAACTTACCAATACTTATTATACTTCAAAACGAGTGTCCTAACAATGTTACTCACAACTCCATCTGGAGAATCAATTTTATAAACTAAATTATTGTATAAATACCTAGCAACCGACCTGCCTTCCCTATCATTTAGGTAGTTATTTACAGGAAGAGCATTAATGTAAGCAAGTTTTTCCTATTGCTCCATTGTGCTATCAACCAAACTATCAGGAGAGGATGTTGAATCATTCTTTCTTTAGAGGGGTGGGGGTTGGGGTAGGGGCGTGGTGTGAGGAGAAGTAGCCTTAGACACCGTCACTTCAGAGTTTGAAGATATAAGTTGGCAAATAATGCTTTGAACCATACTTGTTAGAATTTAAGATTGTTGAAGTTTAAGTTATTGAAGATTACTCGGCAACATAAGAACTCGTGGAGATAAATCTTGAAAGCAAAGGGAAATTCTAAAAATGGATATGAATGAGAGAGGAGCAAGAAGTGATAATTCAAATGAAAAGCTTTATACATGAGTAGTCCCCTCATGAAATTCTAACGTACTTCTAATAGGGATGCAAGCTTTGATTAGACTACTAGGCATGAATGGATGATATATGTCAAAGGTCAGATATTGAGGGGATATGTTGTTATCGATAGTTAATGGGTTGTGGTGCAATAATGACTAGTATGATAGTTGTTACACATGTCATTGCTGAAAAGTGAATGAGTGGAAAAGTTAAAAGGTTGTGATGTTTCACTTAGGATTTGATACAACGCATTCAAAAAACACACATGGGAGACAACCTAAACTTAGGCATGTCACTTGACTTTTAGAAATTTAATTTTGGTCTTAACCATCTGATTGCTTACACTAAGTAATGAGTCTTGTTCACTCCCATAATTGAATCCTCGACTATGGGAGTTAGGTGACAGATGTTGATAGTCATATTTTGCCTTAACATGATACTCAACCATTCGACTGTTGAGAGGACAATTGATGTTATTTTCGATTAAGGCCAACAAGGGCTTAGTCCATCTGTTGGTCTTTGAAGCTAGGCTTATTCATATATTTTAGTTTGAACTTGGAAAAGTGGTAAGAATAGTTATAATCTAATACGATGTCATTACACAATTGCCTACTTCTCCTATGTTTTAGGCATTTGCTTAATTATGAGATCACCATGTGGTCCACTTACAAACATTGGACATTTGCCTATAAATAAGGAAAGGAAAGCACTATAAGAACTTTCTTACGCTTGATAACACTCAACTTACTTATTCTCTTGCTCTTTCACCTAAACAACTACTTACTTGGCACCACTTAGCCTTTTATTTGTACTTTTGTAGGATTAAAGTTCTACACTAAAATCACTTGACAACAATTATATATTCTCCACTAACCTTTTATGATTTTATATTTCTTAAATAATTTTTTAACATGTTTGATTGATAATAAATGAAACATTAGATTCATAATAAATAATTTTTTATTTGATTGATAATAAATAATTTTTTAATAGGTTTGATTGATATTAAAATGGCTCCAAAAATGAAAATAAAAATAAAAATAAAAATCCGACATCTCCACTCATGGTTTATTTTCTCCATTAATGACCTTTCCAAGTTCGTTCAAGCTCCGTTTAGTATAAATATGAGTCAAGAAATACACAAGGACACATAACACAAGCTTAGAAATACTCTAAGTAAGCAAATCAAAGCTTTCTCTCTCTAGCCCAACCCCTTTCTCTCTTTAGGATAGCCTCTTCTACGACTATTTTCAGTGAAAACCACCACCACCATTGGAGTCTTCACACCAAAAAACGTAAGGTAAGACACTCCAATTTGACTTTTTCGAGTCGATCCTAGCTGTACGAGCCGACTAGAGTAGACCAAAGTCAATTGGAGCCGACCGAGCCTACTTGAGCTGACCCGAGCTAACCCCCAAGCCGAATCAAGCTGATTTAGTCTGCATTTTTTTATCTTATTTTTTTAATTAATTAATTATTTCTTTTATTTATGTACTTTTAAATAAAAAAAAAAAGACAGAAGGAAGAAGAAGAAAGAAAAAAAAAAGGAAGAGAAGAAAAGAAAAGAAAAGAGTAGTTTATATTTTATAGATAAAATAAGTAATAAATAAATAAGATAAGATAATAAAGATAAAAATAAAATGAAAATATATAGATTAGTAAATAAAAATTATTTTTTCAATATTTAGAAAAATCAAAATTTCCAAAATAAATAAAAATAATGGACTCTTTCCAAATTAAGACTGATTTAGAATTTCCAAAAATAAAATACCAATTAGGACCATTTAGGAGAATGTCCTTAAATAAATTGAATTAGGTAAAAACGTAAAGCCAATATTTTTTCAAAACTAAAATTAATTAACACACTAAAGTTTTATAAAAAAGAACTACGTACGTCTGATCCTAAATAGAGAGTACGTAGGCACTTACAAGGCAACGATAAAACCTATTTTTCTTTAAATTACTCAAGTTGTCCAATTCAATTAACTAAGTTCTATTTTATAGAATTGAAAGGTGATTTTTAAGGTTAAAATTAAAATTTGGAAAGTTAATGATACCCGTAAGGGTTTAAAAATCCTAACCTTTAGATTTAGATCTCTAGTTTTAAAACCATTTTACAAAATCGGCTTTATCGTTAAACTAGTGGCTAAGTTATAATCTATCCACCAAATTGGTTATAACTTAACTCTCTATCCCGACTTTGATCAGGTGACGACTCTAAAACATTTTCAAGTTATAAAAACTGGTTTTCTTTAAATCCTAGTTGAGGGTTAGTATTAAACGGGTAGGGTTTAATGTTGGTTGGTTTAAAAAAAACTAATTTATAAAAACTAAGAGGAAAAAACCACGCTCAATAGGTGTCTATGATTTTTCCTCTCATTGTTTAATTAGCTTATCTCAACGATTCAAAGTTTTAGGATGCTCCTTTAGCTTGCTTGAATATGGGGCTTTAGTAGACATGATCATTCTAATTACATTCCATGTTACTCTATCTAAGATGGCATTGTATGGTGACTAAGTTTTTATGATTAGGAAGTCCGTTTGGGTCTCTACTATATGCTCATTATTGTTGAGCTATTTAGGAGTGTAATAACGCTAGTAACTTTGGTGGACTAATGAATGAATCCGTATAAATCATTATAGTAGTTGCAGTCTTGTCCTTCATTTGTTGTCAACATGTATCTTATAAACATTGAAGTCAAAATTCTAACCTAGATCACTAAGGTATCGTCATGTGGGAAGATGTTCCCTTCTAAGTTAATCTCCAAAAAGGATATGAAGGGATCAATCTTAGGTCTTTTGCTCAAAAAGCTAAGAAGCTGCTAAAACAATTGAGTTTGGCTTAGGCATTCAGCTAGGAGTTTGATTACTCTCCAATTATTAGGTCATCCACTATTGTGGAAATAATACCATGAATGGGTTGATTAGCAGTATTACTATTGGTATTGGATGGTTGTACCTCCAACTACTCTTCGTATTGACCTTAGTTTTAAGGTTGCAAAGCATAATTAGCCTTATTGGCGATGTACTCTTTAAGGTAGCCTCGTTGTATAGCATTCTCAATGAAATGCTTCAATTATGTACATTATTGCATTGAGTGCCCCCTATTATGATCGAATTTTTTAGAGCTTTTCCAATAGAGTTGTGGTACATGCGTTCTAACTAAGTAAGTATTTTGTATCCCTTGACCTCAAGTAGGATTTGATCCTAGGGTTTAGTGAGCTCCTAGTGTTCACTTAAAAATGGGATCATCCACTTTTGGGGTGAAAGCTATGTAAGTTTTATCATCTATGGTCACTACTCTATGTAAGAGGCTCGAATTGGGCTTTTGCTAAGGTTAATCTTAGCCATCCTTCTAGCCTGGCTATTGTTTTAATAATCATCTAACGCTAATGTTGTCTTCTTGAGTATTATGTATGGTGACCTTTTGTTAGAACTTAAGGAAAGGTGGTAAGCCTTTTCTTTGCAAGGGAATAAAAGAGTTGACAATGGTCTTTTATACCTTACACTAGGGCGTTGAGTGCTGCATTCATGTTGAGATTGGGAATCTTGGGCAAGATGGCATTGATGAGTGATAGGTAGTCTCGAAGGGACTCTTGACAATGGTCATCATGGTTGCTTGTTTATCATAAATTGCTAGAGAAAGGTTTGCTAAGGTCTTCTAAGCTGGCAGTAGAGTTAAGCTTAAGGTCATAGTATTAGGAAAGGGCAGTGTTCTTAAGATTGTTTGCAAAGGCATTATTATTGATGTTACCAAAGGCAATGATCCATCATGGACGTGTGATATGTTATGTAAAGTGTAGGGTTGATAGCACCATCGTATCTCCATTTAAGGAATCTTGATGTTAAGAGGAAGAACGTCCTCTCGTATGGCTTGCATGATGAGGGAATATCCAATGGAATAGGTGATCTAAGAGTCACTTTGTTATTTTGACTCATTGGCATTAGTGAGTTTTTTTATCATGTTGTTGATTTCATCAATGTTAGGTTGATTAGGGACTTCCTAATTTAGGCCTCATAGTGCTACATAGGGAGCTTTTGGCACATTTTACTATGCAAAACAATAGGATGCACTCCATAACAGTGCTACCCTAAACTCTAACCTTCGATTAATAGATGAAGAGCCTCGCCAAACCTGTAGTAGAAGTGAAGCTAATGAGTTAGGATGAGATTTATTATCATCTAATGTACTTGCTAATTATTATTTTGGAGGGAAGTATCCTTCAAGGTAACAAGTTTTTCAATGAGATATTTGTTTTTAGCTATCATTTTGGTCATTTGGCTTTAGGGCTTATTGATGGGGTCATTTTTAGATGCCTATGGCCTTGTCTGGTTTAAAGGTTGAAGAGCGGAAGTTTTAAGGAGGTTAATGTTTAGTTTATTTTGAGGTTGTTTTCTAGAGTTCTTTATGTTGTGAGTGTTTCATGTGTTAGGTATGGTGTTTCATTAGGTTTGAGCATAATGGATGCCAAAATGTTGATGGATGAAGATTCCCTTAGGTTTGGCCATTTAGTTTGGTCTTGGACTAAGACATGCAAAATAGAACACATGACCTAGAAAGGCATCAAAGGTGGCTTTAACGCATTCATTCCAACAGTCAAGTCAGCTAGGTGGCTTAAGGATTATAGAGAATCTCCAATATCAACATTTAAGAGAGTTAATGATGTAGAGAGTGCACCATAATCAATATGGGGATTTAGGTCACAAAAGGTCCATCCTTATTCATAGAGGCATCCATGTGGTTTTATAGGTTGGAAAAGGCTCCTAGAATTCGACCATGTGGATAGTGATCTTCCTTAGTAAGTACTTGTTCCCTTAGGAAAGAGACAATTGGATGACAGATCTCCCTTAGTTGGTGTAGTCCTACAAATGATACGAGGCTATCCAAATCAAGATAGATGGTAAGAGATCCTTTCTTCTATAGTGCAGGTCTAAGCTTTATAGGATTAGTAAGTTATGCCGAGTGTCAACCTATGCCCCCTAGGGGTCTTCTTCATTTGAAAGCAAGTTGGGTAGGAAAACAAGCTTATCTAGAGTCTGGTAGGTTGCGAAGATGTTCAAGGGCCTAAGGGACAAAGTCTACATATAATAGAGTCCTACTTGAATATCTATGTTGATGGACTATCAACCCCTAGCTCTCTTACTCATGCATGCCTTAGAGGCCTTCAGTCTCTCATTAGAAGGAATCCCTTTCATCGACTTGTCGAGGATGAGACACAGTGTACAGAAGAATAGTAGGAGAACTTCTTGAGTACTTAGCTTAGATACACCCTGCTTTGTTCTAATCTTTTTGCTGTTACCGAACCCTCATGTGTTGAGGCCAAAGCCTACCATATCAAGTGCTACTCTAACTACTCGGACCCTTATGTACTGAGGTCGACTTGCTGAGTACCAAGGCCGAGATCCCTGTACCTTGGATCCTTCTCTTTCAACCTACTACACAGTGGCATCTTTCATTTGTCTTGAAAGCTCCTGATATTATCCATCTACAGTTCTCGTACCATGAACCTAACTTAGCTATTGTGCTTAGAGATTTCCTAATATGGACCCATTAATAAGTTGCCACTTGTCCATCACTTTTTTTGACATTGTACTATTATTCCTTTTTGTCATTTGTCCTATTTATCCCTTATGTACACACTAGGAATCCCATTCTTCTTTATTCTTTTTGCAATTTTCCTTATTTATAATGTTGTCTTAGGAACTTACTATAAATAATCTCTTTTCACTATAGTCAAAACATCAAACATCCCTTTTAGATATTGAATATACTAGTTTTTGTAAGATATTTATCTCTAAGCATATTTTCTTGCACTCTTATCTAATCTTGCTAAGTAGCTCGAGATTAATGGTAGGTAGACCTTAACATTAGCTTGTATGTCACATCAAGCGAACTGTTGAGTCATGTTGTGTTTGTTAGTGAGTTAGATCCTCTGAGTAGCTATAAGTAAGCTATTGCATTCCATTTTGCTGACCACTCCATTCTATTTTCTTTGACATCTTAAAGGACTCATTTAGTTTCCATCTCCTATGGTAAGTCTTAGTGATTACTGAGAGCCTAAGTACACCATATAATCCTAGTATCAGAGCTTTAAGTTGTGACCAAAAGCTATATCAAAGTAGTTCCTACTAGTGTATTGTTTTGTAGTACTCTGTTTTCCTATTGGAAGAATAGAGTAAGTTCGTAGTTTACTATTTAAATTTGTATTTTCTAACTGTATGTGGAAATTTCTTGTGTAAGGAGTGTTTTCTAAAGCTTTTTATTGAGAATGTCAAAACCTAGTGTTTAAGGAGAGATTAATGATGCCGAGAGTGATGCTCATGGTCGTAGTCATGTTAACCAACAAACCCCATGAACTATTGATGAGCAGATACAAGACCTTACTATTATTGTGGCCAATTTGACAGTCTTTATACAAAGGGTCTTAGAGACTAAGCTTAAGGAAAGAATTGCTATTGAATGGGGCCAAGAGGTGAGAGAAAGGTCAAGAAGGCAGATAGATGAGCAACGAGTACCGGAACCACTTAATATGAACCAAGCTCCATCCTAACATGCTAATAGGGTTGCTAAAAGGAGACTAGAGTTGAATGAGGTTGAAGAGTATGATGAGGAAGAGCAATATTATGGCATTGTGGAACATGAGCTAAGAGCTCCTAAAGGAGTTGAGCATCTCAAGGTATAGATTCCAAGCTTTAATAGGTTTGGTAGTATTGATGACTACTTAGATTGGGAGAACAAGATTGAAAAAATATGTAACTTCTATGACTATGAGGATGCTGTTCATATTAGGGTAGTAGCACTAAAGTTTTCTAGATATACCGCAATGTGGTGGAACAAGTTACAGAACGTACGCTAGAGAGCTCGACATAAGATCCAGATGTGAAATGAAATGAAGAGAGTTTTAAGGAGTAGGTTTGTTTCAAAATACTATGAACAAGATACCTTCTAACGACTCCAAGACTTGAGGTAAGGTAGCAAATCAGTAGATGAGTACGTCCAAGAATTCCAATTGTTGATGATCCAATGTAATGTCAATAAACTCGAGACCAAAACTATAGTATGGTTCATTTTTAGGCTTAGAACTACGATTGGCCATGTAATGGAGTTATAGAGGCTTAGGACTCTAGATGAGGCCATCTAAGTGGCATAGAGGGTTGAAAGACAAAGGTAGAGCTAGATTGGCTGAATGTTGAGTAGTCGACTAGTAGTGACCTAACACTAAACAGTTTCGAGGTAGACCACTGAGAACAGACATCTAGTTAACCAAAAGATAGATGAGGTAAAAGCAAGGCAAAGGAGCTTGAGGTCAAAAGAGACTAAGGTCAGAGCTCCAGGAAGAAGACCCGAGAAATCAAATGTTTCAAATGTCTCAACTATGGACACACAGCTAGTCAATGTCTGAATCAATGTATCATAACCATCAAGGGAGACAAGCTTAAGTTTGAAGTAGAGAGTGCTAGTGAAGGAAAGGGCAAAGGGGGAGTCAATCAGATGCTAAAAGGATTTCTAGAAGATCCCAATGCCATGACCCTACCCAAACCTGGGGTTGAGTATTATTTTGTCATTCGATAATCTCTCAATACCTTTGTGGCTAATGATAATGAGCAAAAGGAGAATCTCTTCCATATAAATTGTTAAATGAATAGCAAGCTCTATGATACGGACTTGTGGATGAACACACAAACCCAATATCATGCGAAACCAAAGGGGTAGGTCCAAGCCGTAAGATGGCTTGAAAAATAAATGATAATTGAAGGTTGAATAGGGGGTTCTTATGCATCGACGAAGGATATGATGCACCAACACCTCACATAAGCTTAGGTCACACTTAATATGACGCACAAGTATGGTCGAAGGTCACTCGCCACTAGTCCACGCTTGAATGGGCTAGATAAGAGTAGCTCAAGAGCAAGAGGGACACTTAGCTCAAGAGCAAGAGGGACACTTAGCTCAAGAGCGAAAAAGTTCAGTGTATTCTCTATATTTAGATGTCCTTAACTTTTATAGTATGACAGTATTTATATTATCCCATTAGGGCAAATCCTAAGTTACATAAATTACAAAAAGAATGGTCTTTATTTGCTAAAAACAAAAGAGAATAATTTACAAGGAAAATATGAAATTGTGTAAAAGAAGGAACGTGGACGTCCTTTGTTAGAAAGGACAATACGGATGTTAATAAAGGACAGTATACGCATGTTTTTACAGTGATTCTGACAATATTGTGGTCCAAGTAGGGGTGAACCTCTATTCAGGCCTACTTAACGTTAGAAGGGGTTGAACTAGGGTTGGTTCAAGGATGGTTCACAATGGAGATTGCTGCATTCAGATCTTAGATAGCATGGAGAGTAAAGTAGCTCAACAGATCGGTCTAGAGCAAGCACTGCTCCTTGGCACTTAACTCTCCTCAAACAGCTTGGCGGACCACCTGGGAGAGCCCTCGAGCTCGGGAGTGTGTAATCGGTCCTTGATCCCTATCACTCTACGCATTTATCATTGATGGGGGAAGCTATACCAATGTCATAGTGTAAGAAGTAGTTAAGGCCCTAAAGTTGCTAACCTAATCGTACCCTAAGTCATACAAGATTCATTGGTTGAATGAGAAGAGAGGTCTACCCGTTGTCCAGTAGGTTAGAGTGCCCATTACTATTAGTGATAGGTATAAGGATGAGGTGCCATGCAATGTCCTTCCTATGTGTGCTTCATACATCTTACTTGGCCGACCCTAGCTATTTGATTTGAAAGTGTTGCATGATAGATAAAGGAACACCTATATGTTCCAAAAGGATTGGAAGAAGGTTATACTGACCTTAATAAGCCCTAAGGAATTATAGGAGTCACAAGAGAAGATTACCCGATCTCTATAGTGGAAGTCCTTTGTGATTTTCTATGCCCAATTTGCCCGAGAAGTGAAGGTAGAGGAGAGTGTCCTCCTATTAGTTAGGAAACTCCTAAAGTTGAGAGAAGCAGGAAACTTACTTGCTGAAATGCAGGTACTATTATAGGAATATGCTGACCTCTTTCTTATTGAGATGCCGAGAGGTTTGCTACTCATTAGAGGTATAGAATATTATATTGACCTTCAGCTTAGAGCTATTCTTTTAAATCAACCTACCTATAGGCTCAACTTCGAATAGGTAGCTGAGCTAAAGAAACAAGTAGACAAGTTGATCAATCATAGGTATGTTCGAGAAAGCATGAGCCCTTGTACCATGCCAACTGTCTTGGTACCGAAGAAAGATGGTATATGAAGAATGTACATTGATAGCCGAGCCATCAACAAAATTATTATTAAATACCAATATCTGATACCATGATTAGATTATATGCTTGATGAGTTGCATTGTGCCTATATCTTTTTGAAGATTGAAATGAAGAGTGGCTACCATCAAATATGGATGGGACTTGGAGATGAATGGAAGATGGCCTTCAAAATAAGGGATGATCTGTTTAAGTAGGTGGTGATGCCGTTTGGTCTGACAAACTCAACGAGCACTTTTATACGACTCATGAATCATGTCTTAAGAACATTAATTGGTAAATGTGTTGTAGTGTACTTTGATAACATTCTAGTCCACAGTGCCAATCTTGTTTCTCATTTTGGACATTTAAGATTAGTGTTGATATCCTCTGTGTCGAGAAGTTATTCGGCAATTTAAAGAAATGTGTGGTCTATCGAAGTGAGGTTATATTCCTTAAATATGTTGTTTCGAAGGGAGGAGTTTGAGTTGATGACAATAAAGTCTAAGCTATTCTTGAGTGGTTGATGTCAATTGGCACTATCAAAGTGAGGAGTTTTCATGGTTTAGCTTCATTCTATTGAAGATTCATTCAAAACTTTAGTTCCATAACTGCTCTACTCACTAAGTTGACCAAGAAAAACTTTAAGTTCAAGTAGTCTGAGAAAGCTTAGAAAAGCTTTGATGTAATAAAGTCCAAGTTAACATTAGCTCCAGTACTTGCCTTACCAGATTTTGAGAATGTTTTTAAAGTAAGGTATGATGCATCAAGAGTCAACATTGGTGCTGTTCTTATGTAAGAGCATTGACCAATTGCCTATTTCAGTGAGAAAGGTAGAGGAGTTGCCTTAAATTACTTGGCATATAACAGGAAGTTTTATGTCCTTATCCGAACACTGCAGAACTAGTAACACTACTTACTGTTGAGAGAATTCATCATCTATACAAATTATGAATCTCTTAAAAATTTTCGAAGGCAACAAAAACTTTCTCTGTGTCATGCCAAAAGGGTTGAATTTCTAAAGTCATTTTACTAACTTATCTAGTATAAGAAAGGAAGCACCAATACTCTCTCTAGTCAACATGTCTTTATTATGGCATTGTAAGCCAAGATACTTAGATTTGGTGCCTTATCTGATTAGTATGAGCATGATCCGTATTTAAGGCCCTTAGTGGCAAAGTGCAACGTTACAGGAGTTGTGGATGGGTTCTATTTGAACAAAGGATTTCGAACAAAGGGTAAATAAGTTTATGTGCTGAGTGGTTCGACTAGAGAGTTACTTGTTCGAGAAGCTCATGCTGGAGGTTTAGTTGACCACTTCGGAGAGAAGAGAATGGTTGAGATGCTGAGAGAACATTTCTATTAACCTAAGATGATAAAGGATGTGCCTTAAATTCTTAAGAGGTACGAGGTGTATAAACATGCAAAGGGGAGAAAGGAGCAATATGGAGAGTATTTACATCTGCCTATACTTAAACGGCCTTAGATTAATCTAAGCATGGATTTCATGCTTGACTTACCTTGGACTCTAAGAAAGCATGACTCTATTATGGTGGTAGTCGATTGGATCAACAAAATGAGCCACTTTATCACCTACCACAAAACTGATGATGCTTTATTTGTTGCCAACCTTTTTTTTTTTTTTTTTTGCAAGAGATCATGTGATTGCATAGAGTATCAAGAAGTATTGTGTTCGATCGTGACTTGAAGTTCATAAACTTCTTTTAGAGAACCCTATGGAAGAAACTTAGCACTAAGCTCATGTTTGATACTTCTTGCCACCCATAGACAAATGGCTAGATCGAAGTTGTGAATAGGACATTCGATAACCTCTTGTAAGCTGTTGTTGGGAAGAATCTACAAGATTGGGACTACCTACACGTCATTGAGTTTACTTACTTCTTGCTTAGCTCATAGCTCAATAAGAAGGTCACTATTTAAGATTGTCTATAGACTTAACCTGAACTTACCCTTGGATATGTTTACCAGCTTGACCACCTAAGGAGAAAGTTACTCTAGCCTAAAGCACGTGAAGGAGTTCTAAAAATTGCATCAAAAGGTTATTGAACAATTAGCCAAGACTATTACTATATAAAAGGAAAAGGAAGCCAAAGAAGGAGGCAAGTCGTTTACAATCCTGAAGACCTTTCTTAAATACACCTTAGTAAGGAGAGTTTCCCTAGAAAAAGAACGAACAAGCTATCCCCTAGGTCAAATGGGCCTTATATGATCCTTAGGTGTATCAATGACAATACGTATGAGTTTGAGTTGCCTGAAGGATACAGCATATCCCTTACCTTTAATGTTGCTGATCTAACGCCTTATGTACCAGATGAAGAAGAAGGTTAAGATTTGAGGGTAAACCTTCAACAACCCGCACGTACCTTAGAAGCCTTCAGCGTCTCACCAAAAGGATTTTCTCTCGTTAGCCTACTAAGGATGAGACATAATATATAGAAGAACGAAGAATGAAGAACAATGGGTGAATTCATTGAGTACTCAATTTGGATATACCCTGCTCTGTTATAATCTTTATGCCATTGTTGACCCCTTATGTGCCGAGGTCAAGGCTTATACACATCAAGCCTTGCTCCAACCATTTGGACCCTCATGTGTTAAGGTTGACCTATTGAATGCTAAGGTTGAAGCCCCTGTACCCTGGATCCTTCTTTCAACCTATTACATAGTGGCATCTTTCATTTGTCTCGACAACTCCTAATACTGCCCATCCATAGTTGCTGCACCATGAACCCAACTCAGCTATTGTGCCTAAAGATTTCCTAATACAAACCCATTGATGAGCTGCCACCTATCCATCACTTTTTATGATATTGTGCCATTATTCTTTTTCGTCATTTGTCCTATTTACCTCTTATATACATACTAGAAATCCCTTTCTTCTTTATTCTTTTTTGTAATTTTTCTTATTTGTAATGTTACCTTAAGAACTTATTATAAATAGTTCATTTTCACTGTAGCTGAAACATCTTACATCCCTTTTAGATATTGAATAGACTAGTTCTTGTGAGATATTCATTTCCAAGCATATTTTCTTATATTCTTATCTAATCTTACCGAGTAGCTCGAGATTAGTGATGGGTAGACCTTGACATTAGCTTGTGCATTACATCAAATGAAGTGTTGAGTTGTGTTGTATTCATTGGTGACTTACATCCCTTGAGCAACTTCACATAAGTTACTACATTCTATTTTGCCGACCACTGCATTCTATTTTCTTTGATATCTCAAAGGACTCATTTAGTTTTCATCTCTCATAATAAGTCATAGTAATTATTGAGCTCTTAAAGCACACCATTTCTCTTGGTCTAATGAGATCAACCTAGTCATACAAAGTTGTGTACTAAATATTTAAGACCCTTCTATATTTACCTAACTAAGGACAATTTTTTAGATAATAAGATGTCATCAAATTTCTACTAATGATATATCTCTATTATTATTCCAAACATAAACAGTAATTTATCTTTGGGATTTAATTACACAATGTACGAAAGCAAAAAATATATATACATATATATGTAAATACTTATCTTTTATATTAACAATATTCGTAAATAGATAGATATCTCTCTCTCTCTCTCTCTCTCTCTCTCTCTCTCTTTTGTTACGTTATGTACAAATCAAAACACCGTCGCACTTCATCGTTATGTTTGTTCTTATTTGCATATGCAAGCGGATCACATAAAAATTTTAAACGGGACAAAATTTCATCATGAATTTGTCAACAATCAATTTATCCGCCTTGATTGGTTTTGGAATTCACAAGAACAAGCAAAATTTGATAAGGACCCTTAAAGGAAAATATGGGGACTTCTTGAATTCAAGTGCAAGGGGTCCAACCTAACGATTCATAAAGAATCAGCGTAAAATGACATTCCCCCAAATGCGTCCCTTTCATCTTTTTCTTATTTATTTTGTTCCCTTATTCCTGTGTGTAGAGAGAAGAAATGACACCCGTACGTCGCAAAGACGATGACGCCAGAAGGATTACATTCGCACAAGTCATTTTCGTAATTATTTATCAAACATATTGCGTCATGACAAGAACGCGGATCTTAAAATATTGAAAAGGTTAGACCTTCACGAAAACCTAGCATCCGCAGTTTGGAAACTAGAATAATTCTTGGAGATTGCTTTCTTTCCCATTTCTTTTTGGCTGATTCTATTCTCCTATTCGGCGAACTTTAGTTGGAGTATCTAAATTCTAAGCAATGAATACAAATATCGAACGTGAAGATGCAAACCTTCCTTTTCCAATAAGTTCGAATTCATAATTGAAATGTGAAGGATCCTAGACGCATTTGGGTTTGGGCAATGAAAAAAATTTTCCGATTGAATTCCTAAGTTCAATAATGAACTAAAATTAGCATAAAACCCTTTAAATTGTTACATTAAACATATTTTTTATTCCCTCGTCAGCAGTCCGATTGGAATAATCTTTCGTTATTTGTTTCATATTCAAATAAATGATTTTTTTTTATTTGAGTTCGAAGAAGCCGCAACATATTTTACCTTGACAAATGGGTAACTTATTGAGTTAATATTCACAAACTAAAACTAGAAAGAAAGTAAAAAGAAGAAGAAGAGAAGAAAGAAACCAAATATGTCGGATATCAAAATAAGTGGAAAAAGCTTTTCTCATTTGAAGATGAAAGAGATAATTGAAGAATCCAAATTATATATATATATATATATATATATATATATATATACGTATTTATATGTTAACATAACAACGTTAAAGTTACATTTGAACAAACTAAAAGAACTGTTTATTTTGGCCAATCATCTAAACCCGGCAACATTTTGGTAATGTGTTACAACGTCTGTCCTATGCTCTCATCGGGAGATTGCCAATTTTGTATTGCCTCAATCAAGTGGATGCCAACCTTGTTGGTGATGGGTGAAATGAAAAGTAAAGATGTGATGTGACCTAAGAAATATAGTGAGATCATGTTCCAACAACCGAAGGAAAAGGCGAAACCAGTCAACAGGAAAAAAGGCAAAATTTCATTTTAAAATTTGTGTCTCCTTGTCTGTATGACTCGGCTTAATCAATATAATATAAATATAAGATAAAGATCAAAGCATCATGAACACTAAAAAAAGCAAGTGCTTCAAAACATGCCCATTAATCTCCACACAGATATTTACATTTGTGATTTCCCATTACTGTTCAATCACATGGCACACAATTTAAGCAACCATAACGGGCTGGTATTGTTTGTTTCGAGAACCATTACAGGGCGGTTAGCGTCTCCGGCCCTTCGGCGGTGACTTTGGATCCGGCAATAGAGGATGCTGCGACCAACTCTTTCTTTGCTGCGAATAATGAATATTTCTCTACTCCCTCATCTTGTATCATTTGTTGCTGCCGACACTCTAGGCTGCAAAAAGCTATATCACCCCTGCCAACATAAACAACGTGAAGCCGTTTAGCCCGTTTCATGTCATAGTCCATTTAAAAATAATTATTACCTCCTTACATAACTATCTATTTCATAAAAATATCTATTATTATCAACTAAAAAATTACAATTCATTCCTAAGACTAAAGATATAACTATTCCTTCTTTTAGCGCATATCTTCATATTTTAGCCGTGACACCGTTGCTAATAGTAAAGTCAAGAACTAAAACAATTGTATATTGGCACTTTAAGTCTATCTCTGATATCACATACAACTAAACAAATAATAGTTATTGTTTCTCTCTTTTATTCTTTATTAATTGCAAAACTATTCCTACTTCATTTCTTTCCACTCACCAATTGTACAGTTAGAGAATTTAGATATTAGGGAATCAGTAGCATATTCTTACTAGAAATGTGTTGTCATCCATGGAAAAGGGAAAAAAGAAAAAAGAAAAAAGAAAGAAAAGCTCCAAAAAGTTTCTCAATACCATCATATGGTATTTGTAGTTCAATTTCGAACATTTTACAAATTAAACTATGGTTTATTTTTTAAAAAATTTTATATATGTGGAATGAAATCTCACACTATGAGTACTAGATTGGATTAATATGTATGGGTACCTCATAATAGGTTGGTTATGCTAATATTTATATAACTAAAGAATTTAAAAAGTGTCATGACAGCTAATTTTATTCATTAAACTAACATATCATATATTTTTTCATTCAATCAATCAATATATATGATTCAATAACCTATAGTAATAAAAGTTATAATATGCATAAATGAAATTTCTTTTAGCATTATGTTATGATAAAAAAATTTTCAAATCACTTATAATATTGTACTTTATTTTATAAATTGGTTTGTTTTTGTTTAGTTTTTCAATTGGATCCAATATGTCATATAGTTTGTGAATTTGAAGGTAAGTAGGACCATTCAACTCGAGCATATAGTAAAGTGAGTGGCATCAATAGGTTGGTTTGTTGGTGTGTTGGATATTAATTAAAAATAGGTTTGATATTCTCTAAAGGTGGTTTATTCATGGGTTAGACATGCTATCTAAATGTGAAGGATAAGCTCAAAACAATCCTTGGTAAATAAGATGTGAATGCTAACTTACTATCCAGAATATGAGCAAAAATGAGAAGTACTTAAAGGATGATCGAGCATTGCATGAATACTCCAAGATGGCTAAACTTTCCATCCTTGTGACAGTTGATGCTAGAGCTAAAGTTTAAGCTTTATTGAGTTGCCTAAATACTACCTAGTATGCAAAATGAAAAGGTCATGCTTGTTGACAAGAAGAAATGCTCATATGTAAGAAGCTCAAAGGAGTGACTGTTAAAGGAGGACACATTGCAAGAAGGGCAACTATGTCATAACCCCTAACATGTGCTAATTAAGTTGAAGAAGAGCAATGTCCACTAAAGGGAAGACATCACTACGAGAGGGGTAGCTATGTTACAAATTGGCTTGTAACATGAATCTACTCATATCAATTTAAAGAATTAAGTGGGAAACCTTATCATTGAGCAACTCAATAAGATGGGATCTTGAAGGATAAAAGGATAGGGTGAGGGTAAGAGGATACTTATAGAAGCAAGATGTCCAAGCAAAGATGACTTTAGGTTGGAGTTTAGTAGTAATTGAAGGGGTTTCTAATTTGTTAGGTGTAGGAAGTGGTAAGACGTTAGCCTTATGACAAGAGTATGATAAATTTAGGTGGGAAAGATTGTCATAGTCTATGAGTTTGAGCATAAGTGGGAGTGTTCAACTCATGCTTATAATGAAGTAAATGGCATAAAAAAGGTGGTTTGTTCATAGGTTAGATATTCTCAAAAGACGAGTTTAGCCTTCTATGAGCAAACTAGTAGAGAATTGATGTGACTCTTTTAATGATGGTTATGGCAAGCTAAAATAGTTAAATAGTTGAGCCTTAAATACATATGGTGGCTTGTGATAGAGCCAAGAGGGCACTTCTAATGGGAAGGATGGGCTTGGAATAAAATTAAGTAAATATGATGAGAAGGAACACTCCTCATCTAGAATATGAGTAAAAATGAGAAGTTGAAGAATGTTCGAGTGCCACATAATCACTCTAACAATTACTCTAAGAGAGGTGCACCTCTTATCTCTTAGCAATACAACTCTAAACCAATTGTGAATCCTAGGTTTACTTTATTTTAGGATTTTCCCAAAACTTGAGGGAAAAAAACCCTATATTTATGATTTAGTTTGGTCAGGTTTGATCGAGCTTTTCTTGTTGACCCTTACCTTATCATATGGTTTTCATTTATTTAAAATAAATCAATAGAATGGAGAACTTAAGAAAAAATTTGTATAGTGAAAACTAGAAATAATGTAAAAATCATTACCTTAACTTTAGATATATTTTCAATTTTTAGGTCTAAAATTTTTAAGTTATTGAATTTCATATTTTTGAAATTTTTCTTATTCTCATTGTTTATGCCTACATTCATCAACTAATAATTTGTTGCCATAACATCCTATCGAGTTCAAGAAAAAGTTTAATTGAGTGTATCATTTGGTAAATTCATGCTTCATATGAAATTTTTAACTAGTAAAATTTATGATATTTATCAATTTCAAATTTCATACATAAAATTAAAGAAAAAAACATATAAAAATTTAAATAATATCTTTCCCATTATCAAATTTAAGCCAAATCAATCATAATGTCATTTTAGACATAGATTGCATGTTGTAGATGGTACTATAGGTTTGGATAATGTGTTTTGTGGGTTAATCGAGAGACGTTGGACTATATCATCTAGGTTATTGAGTTAAAAACAAAAGTGAATTAGGTGTTTGCAAACAAGAAAGGGTTTTAGATGAACAAAAAGGTGGATTTCACAAAGACTAATCTTCAATAAGGTAAATAAAGGAGGGTTTGGTTTTATTGTGTAGGGAAAAAAGTAGGTGGACCAAGCAATATCGTACATTGAGGTGTAAAAAGCGATCACCATTTCTTATATGTCACACCCTAATGGAAAATTTTGTTAAATATAGATGAATTAAGAATCAACCTACCTATTACTTCTCATGTTAAAAACAACATTGCTCATTAAAGTGGTGGTTTTTACCATTTCAACTATTATGGTTGTGAATCATACGACCTATAATACCTGCAATGCAAAACAAGATGAACACAAACTTGACCATGGTGATTGTGACCTTATATTCATGTTGGTAGCAGATGGTGATGGTAGTGATAATGAATAGAGTATGTGCCTTACGCTTATAAGGGACGCTTGAAGGAAGGGAGGGGGGCCATGCGTTGGCGCTACCATTATGGATATAAGGTCACAACCACCCTGGTCAAGTTGGGGNAAAGTAGGTGGACCAAGCAATATCGTACATTGAGGTGTAAAAAGCGATCACCATTTCTTATATGTCACACCCTAATGGAAAATTTTGTTAAATATAGATGAATTAAGAATCAACCTACCTATTACTTCTCATGTTAAAAACAACATTGCTCATTAAAGTGGTGGTTTTTACCATTTCAACTATTATGGTTGTGAATCATACGACCTATAATACCTGCAATGCAAAACAAGATGAACACAAACTTGACCATGGTGATTGTGACCTTATATTCATGTTGGTAGCAGATGGTGATGGTAGTGATAATGAATAGAGTATGTGCCTTACGCTTATAAGGGACGCTTGAAGGAAGGGAGGGGGGGAGGGGGTGGGGGGATGTGTTGGTGGTTGTGGTGGTGTGTTGATGGGGGTGGGGGGAGAGGGTGAAGGAGAGGAAATGTTTGATGGTGGTAGTGATGGATTTAGAAGGTTGTGCTTAGGTATGGTCCAAGCTTTTTTCTCTTCCCTTATTTTGATTTAGTTTATATACGTAACTTTTTGGTCTTATATTTTTGCAATTTTATGATCTTTTAAGTTTGAGGTTGCACTTGGTATGCATAATCTAAATGAGACTATACCAACTACCAAATAAAATATCTAATATTCAATATGGCTTGTAAGATAAGTGTGGTATTGAATACAATTTTATAAAACTTTTAGAAAAGTCCTCAAACTATCTTCATATTTTCTAGAAATGCATGCCCAAAAGATAGTATGAGAGGTTATACAATTTTTGACATCTTGTATTATGCTATAATATTTTCATAATCAAATGCTTTGTAAGAGTGCTGACTATCATGCATGCATAGTGAAATGCAGGACATTTTTATTTTAATTTTAAAATAATGAGGTGAATCCTATTTGTCGTTTTGGGTAAGTGGTTATAAGGAGTCATCTATTCATTCTTTAACCTTTAATGGTAGGTTCTCTACTATTGTCAGCTTCTGGAGCCAGTTTAGATACTACCTTTAGCATCAAAAACTTCAATTAAGGCAAAGGAATTGAATCTAGAGAAGCTCAGTTGCCAAACGACTTAATATTTAAGTATGAAATTTGACATTAACCATTTTTCGAAGTCATCTTTCTTATATGTCTTCTAAACAATATAGAAGTTTGAGAATTTAAAAAAAAATTTACTTTTCACTTACTCAAAAGCTGTGAATGATTGTAGAAAAAAAAAACAAAAAATACCATAACTGTCAAAACATTTGTATTTCAAGTATGAAACTTAACAACCATAATAATTTTCATATGCATAGATATAATATATTAAAGTATGAGCTCTTTTTGACTTCTTAGATATTAGTTTCTTTGTCAACTTACGAAACTACCTCTTTATAAAAACCCATCATCACATGCTTATATAATCATTTTTCTAAAAACCCAATTGCACTTTAATTTTAGTAATTTCATTTTAAAATATTTATTTTAGGGAGGCATACACATTTTATTCCCTAAAGTTTTACAATTTTTTCAAAATAAATTCTCAATCTTTTTTCCTTTTCTGTTTTGATTCGTAACTTTTTCCAATTTAAAAAAAAAAAATATTGTTTCCGTTCACTATATTAAGTTTTTTATCCATCTTTTACATGTAACAACTCCTATTAGCCTTAGGTGGTCAGTCACACTGGCTGCATTTCCACAATTTTTAGCAGCACTTTTCTTTTCTCTTTGAATTTTTAATATCTATTTTATAATTTTTTCATTATATTATGTAATTTAATATATTTAATATTATCATTTTAGTAGATAAATTATGAAAACCTAATTGGAAACCAACATGTATAAAAATGGACCCAAAATTTATAAAATTAATGAAATCCTACTTTTGTAAAAGTTATATAATGTTAAAACTTTAATAAAGGCGGAAAAAAAGTTGATAACATGAAAAAAATGATAAACGTTGAAAATTGAAAATATGTTTAGCCCTTAATTTTTAGATCATACGTACTACTGGTGTATGATGTTCAAGTATTTATTAAAAGTGATCACATACTATTACCCTATCCACCAAGGTAATTAGTTGTTGATGTATCTGGGTCATTAGCGCATCGGCAGTTTGGACAATTGACCATGCAATCACACCGGAAATTCATATACATACCTAGGCTTCTAAGTTTATTAATAAACCATGCTGCACAGCAACTGCAACTGAGCACAGAAACTGAAATCGCTGCAAGGGAAATCATATAAAATAAAAATAACAATAACAATATAATATCCAGTCCTATGGAAAACTTAAAAACAAGCACTTAAAAAGTAATAATATAAATGTATTTGTTGTTATGGAGTACCTGTACATGTAAATGTCACGACCAGGGGGCAGTCGACGCCGGCAGAGACCACAAGCCCTCAAGAAAACAGGAGTTTCCATGAAATCACTGGAATGTCTTCTATGATTATTTGTAGGTTTAGGTGTTACGCTCGCTAGGAACCGTTGATTAAACCCATCAGACCCGCATCCAACGTCCCTGAAGACGCTGGTGTTCTTCTGAGCATCATCACACCGCGGAGCTTCACTGTCAACAACACTCTGATCAAACATGATCTCACTCATGCTAGTCGTTCTCTTCATGTGTGCTCTAGCTCTTTTCCCCAACAACATTTTTTTTTTTTAATCCTCTTTCCTTTGTTCTTTCTTTCAAATACTTTTTCCTTTTCCCCCTACTTGTACAGATTATGTGTGTACTACTGGTTTTGCTTCCTGTGAGCTAAACAATATTATTAAAACAAAACCTAGATAAAGGAAGAACTGAAGCATGGGAAAATAAAGAAATGGAAAGGCCAGGAACCGAGGAATGAGTCTGGACCGTTCATTAAAGTATTTTGATTCTCCTATTAAAAATATATCCATTTACACGTTTATATCAGTGCATGAATTCACGAAGAATAAATATCAATAATATTTTGCGGGTGATAATTAATAATGACTAAAACAACTATCAATTATGTTTTTGGAGTCATTGGAAATACGAATATGTCGATACCTTTCTTTATCTTAGTTTAGTGTTATTATATATTGGACGGTGATGATGATTCCGCTGATTAAGTCCTCGTCAGCACAGGGCTTTGATAGGTCAGGATCATTTTTTAAACTTGAAATTCAGTTGTTGCTTTATTATGTAAGGGTGCTTTTTTAAGGTGAATCAGTCCGACCTACACCTATGGGATCTATTGATTCGCAAGTGACAGCACTGCCTTTTCTTTTTAGTGCGCTTTGGTAAGATACCAAAATATGAGATGGGAAGGACATACATCTGGATTTGTATTTCCAATTTACAATTAAGGCCATCAAAAACTTTTATAGAGATATCTCAATGTCTGTTGCTTTTTTATTTAGAATTTTTATTATTTTATAACATCATCGTTACATTGTTGTTCTTTTTTAGAGTACTGATTATTAATAGTATATAACAGTTTCTGGAAAGAAACTAGTGGAAATTAAATAGGTTTGTGTTAATGACTACATGGTTTTCTTCAATTTTGTTAATTCTTAGTTATTTTATAACATTGTGATCATCCCATCGGCTTACTATTTTCAGTACTTTTTATGACTAGGGCAAGTTTATGTTAATGATTACGTGGCATTAGTTAATTTATGCTTATAGCTTGTTTAATTCACTAAATGGCATAAGATTACAATATGCTATTATTGAGGAATTTGTAATAGGTTTTGAATGCATATTAACTTACTCATATTGATGTAATGGAACTATTAATATTTCGTCTAATTCGCCGAATTGACTAGAGAATAAAATATGAATACTATTGCATAAATATATAGCATCACAAGTCTCAGATCCAAATGTGACTAAAACACCCAAGTCCAAACATAACAACAAACCCTTGTGAGGAAAAGAGATAACCTTCCTTAAAAGAATAAAAACCCAAACATAAACCATATTCCTAAATTGAAACCCAAATCCCCAAATTCACCCTCTCTAAATTGGCACTTAAAATGGTGGTAGTTTCAAATTTTACACCTTGCACTTTTAATAATAACTTGCGGTTGATATATATATGTATATGTATATATATATATATATATATATTTAAGTAATTAATATGGAAATACACATAATCATATATATTGTAAAAATGGTAAAAATGGATAAACATCTTACAAGATTTAGAAAATAAGGAGACATACGGATGGTTTAAACTTTGTTTTGTTTTATAATATTAACATCTATGTAAACCTTTTTATCATGATGATAAAGACCATATAGTAAAATGAAAGTAAAAAATATTGAAAACACCAAAATAGCGTTATCCTCTTTAATAATGTAGAAGATATAAATTATACTAAAGTCTCCTTTCCACCTTAAATAATACAGAGGATAAATTTGCACAATGTGCACTAGTTAGAATGAAAACATACATATCTTGCTTTTGCTAGATAAGGTTATGCATCAAAATTGAAAAAAAAAAAATTATAGAAAGAACACATGATTATAAAATGTGTAGAGAGCCCTTTTAGTAATTAGGCTCTTGGTTCAACGTAATTGCATAGGCGAATTTTTGGGCTACTGGAAAAGTTTAGAGAACCAAACCCAAGTTTAGAATGTCTTAGGAAAATCTAACTTGTCTCAAAATATGGATTGCTGACTAGATTGCTTGTTCTCGACCTTGCTTGATTTTCTTACATGTAAAAGTAAGCCTTAAAGGATTGTTGATGTAAGTGAAGGAATCCAGCTATAGTAGTTACATGCATATGGAGTGTATCTCACACTACACATGGTCTTAGAGGATTGATGTAGAATAACATGTATGAGATGACTTAAAGAGAAAGAGAAGAGAGGAGGAGTATGTTGAAAAAAGTGCTTATAAGCTTTTAATGAGACAAAATTCGTTAAAATTAAGATACTAATAGTTGAACTTAATTTGTTATATCTTTAATATTTAAGAAACACCCTTGTTTTAAGTTGTGTTGAACTTGAAAACTATGTTATAAAGTGTTGTTTGAGTGTATATGGCATGTGTCTGTGTTTTAAGTTTGCTTTGTAGGTCTATTGAAGGAAGAATCAGAGTAATATTTAGTAGTAGAGGCTCCCAAATTAATTGGTAGGAGGATCACCAATTGATTAGTAGCAACGATGGTGATTAATCAATAGTTGGTTTCTCAAACAAGAGTAATAATTTGAAGTCGAGCACTGTGACAAACTTTTGATCACTAAAAGAAAAGATGCTAGGAACTTTGTGCTATTGATTAATTAATAGCCTGTCTAGGGATCTATTGGTAGGCCATAAAATCAATCATTGGATCATACTTAATGCTCAAACGAGAAAAAAATTAAAGATGGCCTATAATATTTAACTACCCATCAAACAATAGATAAGAACTGAACTTCTACTACAAATTCTCTTATATTTTTGTACACTCTTTACTCCTTTATACAAGTAGTCTCTTATCCTTACATTTGCTACATTTAAGAGAAACTTGTTGTGTAGTATTTATGATCTTTAAGTTGCTAAGTGTTGAGAGTTTGAAATACTATACAAGTGATTCTAGAGATTATGTTTTATGATTCTAAGCTTGCGTAAAAAAATGTATTTAGCTCTTAGAGCATTTATTGGTGATTAATAAAATTGGTATGAAGTCTTTGATTAGAGGTGATTGTGTGTTAGTGGAGACTAAGGGATGGTACAAACTCCACGTTAAAAGCATAAAATCAATTGTTGTGGCAAGTAGTTAATCAAGGACATTTTAAGATAGAGGATAAGGAAGAAAAATATTATAAAGATGATGATTGGAAGTTACATGATTTGAATGAAATTGCTATGAATATCTTACACTATATCATTAATGAAAATGACTTCAATAGTTTTGTATACGTAAAAGTGTAAAGAGATTTGGGATGAATTAAAAGTAATTATGAAGGATCTAGCCAAGTTAAAGATACAAAAATAAGTATACTTTGTGGTTAATTTGAAAACTGTAAGATGGATCTTAATAGGACCATTGACGAAATACATAATGAGCTCATCAATATTATCAAACCTTTGTGTGTACTTAGCAAGAGTTAAACTAGTCTCGAAATTAAGTTTAAAATTCTTAAGTTTTTGAAAAGGATATGGAGGCCAAGAGGAGGAAAATTGTTGAGGTACATGATCCCAAAATAATGTAAACTTGGTAAAAACACATAAACAAGTGGTGATGAAAATGAAAATAAGGATGAGATGGCTATGATGACAAGGAAGTTTTAAAAATTTACGAACAAAAGTTGAAGGAGAATGAGGAAGAAAATTCATCTAGGCCAAGAAGGGAGAAAAAGGAAGTCTTGAAGTGCTATAATTGCTAAAAGTCAAGTCATGTCCAACAATATTACCCTGTGCTAAAGAAAGCCGATATAGGATCAAATGAGAAGGTAATGGTGGCAACCTGGAGCAATAAAGATTCAAGTGACTCAAAAGGAGAAATATACTTCATAGCCATGGACAATAAGGCATGTCTAATTTCCAATGATTCTTCTTTTGATAAGCTAAAAGACATGTATGATGAATTGTTTATAAAATTCATTAAGGTTCAAAAGAGGAATAAAAAATTGAAACAAATGATGAATGAGGTTGGAAATGAATATGATGTATTTAAACGTAAATATAATAAAGTAAATGATGTAAAAGATTGTTTAGAGGAAGATAGTGACTACTTGAGATTAGAAATTAAAAGAAATGAATAGTAAAAATGATGAATTGAGCCAAAAGAATGAGGAGCTTGTCAATGAGAATGATGAATTGAAGGAAAGGAATAGTGCCCTTAAAAAAAGGAAAAAAATTGAAACCATAGTTACTGAAACTGTGATTTTACCCATTCAATTTTATGAGTTTATGATTTTGTATAGCTCTTCTAAGTTAACTTACATGTAGAATCTTTTGCAAGTAGAAACTTCTATTTTTACCAAGTTTACATTTTAAACTCAATAGAAACTTATATTTTTTATTGACTTTACTAATCCTACATATCTCAATTGAATGAGCTTAAAAATAAAAAAAAAGATATAATTGAGCTTTCACCAGCCCATTGACTATTAGGGTATAACATCATTTTTCCTATCTTATTCCATTTTTTTTTTCCCGTTCTCATCCCTCTCCTAATCCCTTATTTGATGTTCATTGTCTTCAATTATGTTCAACTCTAATAGCAAAGTTTATAAAGAAAACTACATACTTAAGTTTATGTTATCAATAACTTAAAACCAGTTGCAATGATTGGTTCCCTTCATTCATTGCTTTTTTCATACAAAATAATGGGAAAAATAATTTAATTCCAATTCTTCTTGTCCTTCTTCCATATATTTAGATTATAGATTAAGATTTTTTTTTGGAAAAAACTTAATTTATTCATTTCATTGTTTTCATTAATTATTTTAAGTTTTCTTCTTTCTTTTTTATAACTACTGTAAGTATATTCATAGGTTTTTAAAGCTATTTTATATAAGTTGTGAAAACTTGCATTTATACATTTTGATTTTACTTTATGTTGATACCTAATTCTCACCCAAATTGAGGCCTCACATGTGAACTCATCGTATGACAAAGCCATTAGAAGTACATGTGAGCAAACAACGAGCTCATCATTTGTACCATGACCTACTTGATGAGCCATGTAATGTCCTACCTGAGTAGATCGACTCGACTATTGAGCCTACACACATTAACCACTTGGCATCAACTTGTTTCTTAGCTCGCTCTCAATTGAGCACTTACCAACCCCTTCCTCGATGTCCTAACTCAACCTTTGTCTTTAGTTCGTACTCCCCATTACAACATATTAATGGGCATCTGACATTCATAGTACGATTGGCATACCTAATAGCCTCTATGGATGTTAAATCTTTGGGTTGCAAATTTAGATGCCAGGCCGATCATGGTCGATCACCTCCAAAGCTATCCAATCTCCATAGGGGTGTATGTTATCAGTCGGTGACTAGTACGAACGAACCTTAGATTGCCATGTACCAGGTAATCCCTATAAAAGACACCAAGCATCCTGAGGTAAGGGAAGACTGATTCCTCTCTCTCATCTTCTCTCCATCCTTACAACTTCTCCACTCTTCTAGTTCAGCTTCATTACATAGTCAACATTTTGCAATACATACATATAAGATGAGCACTACCCCTTACGTTCTTAGTGCTTGCCCTCTCTTTCCCTTAGTCTTCCTTAATAACTTGAGCATCAGAGGACCCTTATAGCTATACCCATAGTGAGCTTTTTTATAGGAATCAAGGAATAGGAGGCGAAACCCAAGCCCATTTCACCCGAGCTCAACTTAAGCCCATTTATTCCCAGTTGATTCAACTATAGTCAACATTTTTGTGCTTACTATTTTAGGCCACCACGTATACAATGGCTAAAAGCAAAAAGACTAATCCATACACTTCGCAAATAGGAGATGGTATCATGTCTTAGCAACATAGAGGTGGCTAAACACTTCCACCACCACAAAATGAGAACGTCGAAGTTTAGTAACTTAGGTTGCTTATCTAACAAATGTTTGAAGAGAAAATAAAAAATATCGAGAGTCTACAGGAACTTTACAAAAAGATGTTGTGTTACTCAAAAATGCATCCTAAAAGCACCTAAAACGAAGATGTAGCCATTAGCTCCTTCTCATAACTAAGCAAAAATGATGACCTACATACCACATGCCTAATGCATTTGTGTGACCAGATTCAGCACATTCAATAATCTTAGGAAGATCTACTCGAATGGTTAAATCACAATCGTGGCAAAATACAACTATAAGGTGAACGTATAGTAACAAGTAGACTAATTGACAATCTATCACCAAACAGTCGCCAAAGGATTACGAAGATATGAATATGGAGGAACTAAATGAGCATATCCACTATGCCTCCAATGTGTACAATCAAAAGAAAGTTCAATCATCCGTACGAACATCCCCCTCCAAGCCAACGAAAAGCCCATTCATCCCATCCATCCTCGAAGAAATGTTGCCTGTAAGCACAAGGTTACTATACCTAAACACTTATGATAGCACCATTAACCTAGACAATCACCTTGTCTACTTTCGAATGATGATAAGTCTCTACAACTTCTCAGATGCCATCATGTGTAAGGCTTTTCCCAATACACTAGCAAAAGCTACTTTACTTTGGTTTAATGCCTTTATCACTTCATTCAACGACCTAGGAGGCAGATTCCAACAACATTTCCTTAGCTCTAAAGTCCCAAGGAGAGACTCTTTTGTACTCTATAACATTAGACAGCATCTCAATGAAACCTTACGAGTATATCTCTAGCTTTTCAGTTGAACGAAGTTACAAGCATCTAACTCAATATTGGAACGACCTTACAAGTGCTTCAAATTGGCATAGACCCTAATGGAAGGCTATTCGATGCAGTCTCATTGGACAAACCCGACTCTTTGGATGAGTTCATGCAAGTGGTTGAGAAATATGTTGCTCAAGAGGATGCCATTAGAGTTCATTTTGAAGTGGATAATAACATTCGCATGTCAATAAAGGGCCTCTTAGGGCCTCATGACCCTAGATCGTAACCTTTAGCATGAGGCAGATGTGATAAGCAAAGATAGAAATTCTAAGACTATACCTTATATACACTCCTTAGTAGACTGTTCGGGGAAATCATGTATGAAGTCTGAGAATAGCTCCTGCAACTACCTATTGTTCGTGAAACACTAGAAGCGACAAACTTAGGAAAGTATTGTAACTACTATAGGATACATGAATACAATACCGATAAGTACTGCCACCTTAAGATCGTAGTCAAAGGCTTTCATCGCAAAGGCTACATTGACCACCTTATCGTAGATGAGAAAAATCAAATTCAATGGCCAACCTAATGCCATTGATTGGAACACCACCAACAACACCACAATGGACAGACCAATGCCCTGGCAAACCAATAAAATCATTGGGGATGGCGAAGTCAAATCAACACCATATTTGGAGGATCTACCTCTCAAAAACCACAACCTCGTAAGAAATAAGAGGCCAAAGACTAAAACAACAATCACCTTTACCTAAGCAGACGAATAGGGAATCGATCTATGCTATAGCAATGTTCTCATTGTAAACATTGAAATTGGATATTTCGATGTCCTTAAAACATCATCAATAGTAGAAGTTAAGCGAACATGTTTTTTTACAATGCTTACAAGAAAATGAAGGAACAACTTGAAGAACCCCTACAACCATACAAACATGGGCTCATAGGGTTCGGAGTAGGCAAACCAATACCAATAAAGGGAATCATCACCCTACCTGCTTAATTAGGCAATGATGAGCACTTTACTACACAGTTGATAGATTTTGTTGTCATCAATATTTAGTCACCATATAGTCTCATCCTCAATTGACTAAGCATTACAAAATTTGACATGCTTATTAATCAAAAATACCTCAAAGCAAAGTTCATAACACGCATTGGCGTAGGTGAGGCTAGAAGTGAGTAAACCTTGTTTAGGTTGCTTTACCTTAAAGGCCAATCCAGAAATAATATCATGAACATCAAATCGACCACCCCCTCAACGTTGGAAGTATAGGGAGAATTCGCAAAAAAAATAAAAATAAAAAAATCAAGAAAGTCAAGCTATCTGACACCTTAGGAATGATGACCAAATAGGGGAAGAATTGCCAAACAATGATAAGGCCATACTTACAGACTTATGCAAAACATAAACATCTTCATGTTTGCCCTAGAAGACATGCTAAGCATCGTCAACATATTGGAGGCTACTCATTACTTGAATGTCAATCCTATTGTCTGACCTATCAAATAGAAGAAATAGCACTTTGCTTAAGAGCACTAAGCAACAATTGAGGAGGAAGTGTAGAAGCTACTCCGAGTAAGCTTCATTAAGTAAAAAAAAGTATCTTACTTAGCTCACTAACACAATACTCATAAAGAAAGAAAATGGGAAATGACAAATGTGCATCGACTATACTGTTCTCAACAAAGCGTGCCCTAAAGACTATTTCCCCCTGCCATGCATAGATTAGCTCATCGAGTCAATATTTGGCCATATGCTTCTCAGTTTCATGGACACCTACTAAGGATACAACTAGACTCAAATGGCTCTTAAGGATGAAGTCTATAGATCCTTTGTTACAAACTCTAGGACCTACTACTATAAGGTAATGCCCTTTGGCCTTAAAAATGTTGAAGCCACATACCAAAGGTTGGTCACCCACATCTTTAAGCCATAAGTCAATAGAAACATTAAGGTCTATGTCAACGATATGATTACTAAAAGCAAAACTAGAAAAGGCTATATCAACGACCTCTGCGAGACGTTTCAAACTCTACACCAACTCCAAATGAAACTTAACCCCTAAAAATGCATCTTCAGGGTCACATCAGGGAAATTCCTTAGTTTCATAGTGACTAGGCGAAGGATAGAAGCCAACCCAAACAAGATTAAAGTAGTTTGGGAAATGAAAGCCCCGATAAAAATTAAGGAGGTATAGTGACTAATAGGAAGGATCACTACCTTAAATCAAGTTATATCTAGAAGTGTAAACAAGTGTGCAAAATTCTTTAAGTTACTAAAAAGCCTCACTAAATTCAAATGGATAATCGAATATAAACAAGCGTTCGATAAACTAAAGAATTTTTTGGCAACCCAACCCATACTCTCTAAGCTAATCCCTAGAGAAGAGTTATAACTATAACTTGCTGTCAGCATTAGAGTGCTATCATTGATGCTCGTCTAAGTAGACGGTTGAGAACATCAACTTGTCTACCATGTTAGTCGCATCTTATAAGGGCTAGAGCTTTGGTACACAAAAGAGAAAAGTTAGCGCTCATGGTAGTCATCACAGCTCAGAAGCTCATGCCCTATTGATGAGGATAGCTAAAATGGTCATTTTCCCACCCTTAGTTGAACTAAGTGATAGGAGAGTAGGTTGTAGTAAGGTTAGAAAATGTGGTTCAAAGCATATCTAAGGAGGAGGGTGTTCTCTATTGTACAAGTTCGAGTTTGGTCTAATAGTATCATATTGAAACTCTCTAATTCGAGTTAGAGTGGACGTAAATTTCTCTAACCTCACAATTGATAGGTTAAACATTGTGCGATGAATTTCATTTGCTTATTGTATTGTGCTACGTTAATGTTTGATAACCTAGTTTGTTTGTCATACTCTTATAATTTTGTCCCTTTTTACTGAGCGAGTTGTACTTGCATGCCAATAGATTATTTTGGAGGTACTGACTAGATCTTGAAGATGCCATGCTATAATCATCCATAGGTTGGTATATGATGATTCAGGGAGTGCGCACTTAAAGACAAATGGATTCATTCGCTCTTTTCTTTTGTTAGTTTCTTTTCTTTTTAGGAAAGCTATATGGGTCTACTAAGTGACCCTATAGTTTTTTAATTGCTGGCTAATATTCTATGTAAGTATAAACGTATCCAACCTATAAAGTTGTAAAGTTTCTTTAGGAAAACTAAATCTTTTGATGTCAACACATATGTATTTTGAAATTAATGAACTATCAGTACTCTAATAAAATTGTTTTACAAAGCTAATCCATAGGTTCTATACGTTGCAGGTGCCTACCTAACTCCTTTAAAACTGGTTAAGTTAAGTAGGCCTTATGTAAGTTGTATATACAATAGCAGCTAAGGGGCTAGCTTATATTTTATGTTGGTTTACACAATGGGATTATTGTGATTCCAAGAGTTTGGAACATGACAAATACCATAAAAAATAATTACATTATCCATATTATAAGTTTTTTGGTCTTATCACATAAAGTATCAATAAACAATATCAATTATATGACTTGATTTAATAAATTTTTCTTATTAAATAATTGATTACCTAATAATTTTTAGTCAAAATGACATTTCTTTTTCAAAGCATTACTAATGTAATAATGATACAAAGTTACCATGAAAAGAAATAGTACAATGCTTATATCTATGTTGAGTTGCTCTTTTTGCTTTACTTTGATGTTGAGCCTTCAACATATAGAAAGAGAGATTAGTTGATCCTAAACTAGTGGTACCTATTCTACTGGCCCAAACCAAAGCCTAAATGTCTCTAATTTAACCCACTCAGTTGTGCATCCAAAAAGTGGCCTATATTCTAAGATTTTAGTCCTATTGTAGTGAAGGTAGAGAAATGTTGATCTAAGTTTTTGTTAAAAACAAAACCTACACAAGTTTTATATATAAATATAATTTTTAATAAATTAATGGTTACTTTTCATTAAATATATATGCATAATAAAAAGGTAAAAAGTTAGTTCTTTTAACTACTTATATCAATCATTCTTAATCATTTTTTAACTGAATTTTGTCCATTACATTAAGTTTTAGGAATTATTGTAGGTCAAATCATTAATAAAATCTATAAAAGATGCAATGTAATTGTGATAATGAGCAAATATTTTCTTAGAAATAATTTTAAAATTGGTTTAGTTAAAGTAAGTCCTATGCCCCCCTACCCCGTAGTTATATGAACTTAAGGTCTATCCCTACTTCTAGTTAACTCTCGATTTTGCCTTACTAGGTTAACACAAGTGCCTCTAACTTGGCAAGACAATCATTACTATTTTGCTGCTTCCCGATGTGGTGTTTAGGAGGTTGTTACATGACCAGCACTCTTGGTCATTTTTGTCTTAGCTACTATTTGGGGATTTGAACAAAGACGGTGCTAAAATATTGTTGGTAAAATTTGGGAGGAGTTCGGACCTACAAAAGAGAGCATGTCAAGCTATGGGTTATGCTATGACTATCTAGCTTTGCTACTCCGATGCTAATTAAGTAAAATGTTTGAGGAAGGAGTGAAAAGGAAACGAGAGAATTAGGTGTCCACAAAGCTTTACTATACATTATTTTAGTTATTTATAAAGTGTGGAGGCAATCGTTGTGGCAAAGTGGCTAAAAGCAGTTCAATCTGCTTTTGACATGTGACACTCTATCAATTTGGCATGTGATAAATGCAATGAGCAAGGCTTAGTTGGGAAGTTATTCTCCTTTACAACCTTTGAACTATCCCTACCTCTATCTTAATTTCAAACTTCATGAGTTAGGCCTTAGTAATTTAAGTGTATGAATCAAGGTAAGCAAGGTCACTATAAGATGTTTAAACACTCTTGATAGACATCAATTTAGATGTTAACCTAATGCTATCAATGGGTCAAGAGCTATTGAGATGACTAGTTCAGTAGTTGATTGTTTTGAAGTGAAGTAGTTTGACTTTAGTTTAGATTATATCATTAACTAATCTACGCTATCTTAACAAAAATCTACCATCAACAATATACAACTGCCATCATTCACTCATCATATGATTATCAGTTTGAGAACTAAGTTAAAGTATAAGGAAATCTTTTGTAATCATTAACAAAGTTACTAATTTCTCCATACTTAATTGAAATTGTTTGAAGGAATATTGAGGGAGGCTTTGTAAGCTCACATTAATTACTAAGTATGGATTTTGAGGTAAGGTAGAGTCGTGGAAATTAGATACCCCATCTCAATTTTCCTTAAACAATAGATTTGCTAGAATGACTAACCAACTCCCTAGCACTCAGTGTTGGAAAAGAGGACTAATGTATAAGGTAGAACATCTGTATATTGCTAACCTGATTTTCTTAAGCTCTATCTTTTACTTTATTGTATCTATATTTGTTGACTATCAATTAGCAATATTATTGTTTGAGTTTTTGTACACACATTCGTACAATATTCAAATCGCTTAAATTCTTAAAGAATTCTAGTAAAATTAGTTGGTATAAAAAAAATTGGGGAAAAAAAACTAATAAAAGAACTAAAAGATGGAAAGACCATACTAATCATACTTAGACTTTCACATGCAAATCTTTGATCTGCAATTGAAGATTCTAATACATCAAAATCATACAAAATCACATACAAGTTCTACATTTCATTACAATCATGAGCAATAAAAAGAGGGATAAGTTTTTTAAGTGCTATCAAATTCGAAACTAAGTCTTTAACAGTTTTTGTAATAATCAAGTCAAGCCCCCCTTCTTGATTATTCATTAGGATCAACTGTAATACCCTTGAAAAGAAAAAGGGATATAAGAGAATAAAATTCATAAAAATGAAATAAAAGATGACTAAGTTGTAAGTAAGGGGTATTGACGTCTTAAGCAATGGTTTAATAAGGGATAATGTTGGAAGTACATAAATTTCTAGACCTAGCCAGTACATAATATACTACATTATTTTCTAGAAACTTATTCAAACTTCTTGGCGCTATCGAATAGAACTCTTCCACTATAAACCTAGGAAACCCTTAAGGTGCATTAAGAATTTTATTCAATCTTATTGGTTTTTAGAGGAAAAAGTTGGATTAATTTAGATCCTTCTTGGTAGTGTAACTTGTCTAAAGAAAAGGATTGCAAGGCTTACACAACCTTCAGAGACATCCAATGGTAAGTGAAGAGTCAATTGTAGAATTTAGGTTTTGATTAATCTAAGTGACACCCATTGATATTTTAAGGTTGTGCATTGATCAACTATGGGAAAACAAAGAAACTCAAAAGAATCATCAATATCAAGATAAAGTATACCTTACATTATAGATTTATGTTTTTATTTAAGAAACTTTTAGTGATGATTTGGTAGTTAAAGTTATAAAGTAATGGAAAATTTCACTATTGATGGAGTAAATATGGAATTTGAATCAAGGGTTTAGAGATATGGAATTTTTTATGCATTGCTAATGAGGTTTTTCACGAGGAGTCAAGTCGTTTTTAATAAATTAAGGGTATTTTGAAACATATGTTGAAGTTTTGGAGGTTAAATTGAGTTTAGAAAGGAATTAGATGAATAAAAGTGGGGTATTTTTTCAAAGAACAGTGAGTGACACGATTGTGTCCCCAGGTTCGTATCACTAGTGGAGGCATTTTTTTAGTGGTGATCACAGTGAGTGATACGACCACTTGACACAACTGTATCCCTAGGTCCTATCACTTGCAATGACAATTTGTATGACCCAATCATTGACATGATCTAACTAACATAATCGTGTTACAAACCATGTCATAGGCCATGTTCCAACAAGTCAAATTTTCTTCCTTTTTTGATTTATTCCTTTCTTACATCAAAAGTAAACTTCTTTAGTGTTTCATTAAGTGAATTTAAGGAGAATCAACAAGTTCAAAAGCAAGTTTTAGCATAGAAAAATCACTTATTCAAGATTTAAGGAGTTTAAAGTATATACAATGTTTCTAAGTTATAAAGCTAAGATAGTTCATTCTTAATAGAGTTCAATTATTCAAGCACGTAATGCTTATGTGTTGCTTATGAATGATAGGCTAAAATTTATGCTTGTATGTTTATGTTCAAATTAATTAATTAATTAAATATTCGGGTTAATTTATCATTGTTTTCTACTCGTATGTGTGGTTCAACCTAAGGGCTTGGAGTGGTAGATACCTAAGAGACAACCCCAATGATCCTTGCAATGCGTTGTCTTTAGTAGAGTCTCACTTGAAAATGATCTAAGGTAGATCTAGATTATTATAGAGGAGCTCGAAGAGGCATGGCCAAACACTAGGTTATGATACAAATTATGATGTGACTGGATTATGAGGACCGCTATCATATGTTATTTAACCCATTTGAAAGCAAAGATAATTAAACAAATTGCGTAAGTTACTTGTTTTACATTTAAATGTATGTGATTATGCATTGTTTGATCATGCATATGTAGTTGTATGTTGCATACCAGGCTTCAAATCACTTTATTATATTTTCAAATGGAGGACCAGTAGTTGCACTGCTCAACTTTAGTAATTTATGAAGATAACTACTACTACTACCTTAAGAATGGGAAGAGTGAGGACTATGTATGGTATTGAAGAACATCTTAAGAAATTAAATGATAAGAATATTCAGTCTTATGTGATAATGATCATTAATTAAGCATCAATATTTTTTAATTAAAAGTTATTCTAATATTATTTGGAGATTTAATCGTATAAGATTATTTAGAGACTTTCATAGTACTTTTAGAATTTTAAGTCGAATGTTATGCTTGACATGTTGATAGAAGCTAGGGATATGTGGTATTGTGGTGTCTTTCTAGGGCATTATAGATAAGGTGGTATTAGAGCCTAGGTTATGAATCCCTAGAAAAGAAAAAAAAGAAAAAAGAAAAATAATGATAACCAATAAATCAATAGGACAGTGAGAAGATGAAGCGGGTAGAATGTGGGCTAGGTTTAACCCTAAAGGATATTTATGTTTTGAATTAGCAATTATATAGAATTATATTATTTGATGGCATTATCTATTTTAGAGTCATTTATTTATTTTGGAGATTTCATTTAACTATTTAAGAATAATAAACGCCTACATCAATGTCTAATTATGTTTAAAAGGATAAAAAATAGGAGTATAATACTTAAGAGTAGAGATAAATATTTAAAATAGGATAAGATAATAAAAGATAGAAACCTTTACCATATAAAAATACCATTAAGGTAAAATGTTTACTGTTAAATAACTTGGAAGGCTACATGCTATAAGTAATATGTTTCACAATTGTGGAATTTATAATCACAAAAGTGTATTAAGTTTTATTTCACCTATAATTTTGATTAATGAATAAAAAAAGGAACTGTAATGATGAAATATAATAAATAGTAACTAATTATAATGTTACTAAAATCCATGTAAATTCATAAATTTTTATAAAACTATTGTTGACCAATATGTAATAAAATATAAAATTAATAAGACATTTAGGAAAGGGGAAAATACAAAATAGTTATGAATAACCTTAATTAATAGCATAAGTATAACAAAGTAAGAAACAAATGTATTTTATGAAGAAAATACAATGGACAAAACATAACCCTTGTATATAAGAATTATTGACTACTAAATTATTATATGGAAAGTTGAAAATTTTCAAAGTAATAATGTAATAAGAATAGATTTAAATATTACAAGAATATTTATGTATTCATAAATATATGTCAATTTTTCTTAAATAACCGATATAGGGCAAATTAAGAGGCTACTAAATGACAATTAAGAAATAAGAAATAACCAATTGTACCGATTGGAATATTACAAAATAAAGAGTCAGAATCGTAAACCAATGACCCAAAAATCTATTATAATTTCCATGAACAAATAAAAGTCCATCTTAGTCACATTTCACATGGACAAAGATGTTATGAGAATATAATAATGACTAACAATAATAATAACAATAACAACATTAATAATAATTATTAAGTACCTTAACAATTACAACGATACCAATAACAATAATAAAGTTGTCTTATCAAATCATCCATAGTGAGCAGCAACGCAACAATAACAAAGAGTTTATTAAATTCTAACTAATAATAATAATAATAGAGTTTAATGGGAGTTACATATGTACATCAATGCGTATGTACATGCAATAGGGCCGACAAGTTCTTTTTCTCTCTTATGGTTGGTCCATGTCATGTTAAATATGTCAAGTATTGCCAATGGTGTCATCGTATTGTGTTACATCTGTCGTGTAAGTCAAGTTGGGTTGTTGGTTATATCTTAGTTGAGTCAAATCATGTCTTATTACTTCTTGGCCCATATCTATGTATACGTATACCGAGATGTATCATATGCAAACTACTCAACCTTAACTAAAGGTAACAAGATTGTATAAGTATTTAATTGATAATTACCAAATAATTAATCTACAACAAAATCTTAGGAAGGAACAAAATAGACCTATAAATTTAATAATAGTAACAACAAGCAGTAGCAATTATAGCGATAACAAGAAATAATGAAGTACAATAAAAATTTAACAAAATTCTTTAAAGCTTAACTAAACAACTCCAAGTGAGTCAAGTATTTTAAGGACATCATAATCTATAATAATAATAATTATAGTAATATGGTAAAACCAATCAAAGATTTGTACACCAAAAGCATGAAGTCAGCAATAAGTTTATCCCCTTCAATCTAATAGCTTTGAGCTTAACTAAGTTAGAAGAGAATGGGTAACTCAAGAATAAATTATGGCAATAGTAATAAAAGTGTCATACTGTAAGAACTCTCAAAATAGATGGTTGAGAAAGGTTAGTGGAGAGAAAAATTTAACAAACTCTAGAAGCATATACTTTCTCTCCTAGAGTCATAAAATTGTTTAGAGATTATATGATCTAAAAGGTGGAGACTCCTATTGTTCAAATAAGTCTCTAATCTAGTGAGAGTTATGGAATGGTGATGGAAATGAGGTTGTAAGAAGCATTGTTGGTGTGGCACCTATTGTTGATGCTGTAGTTGTTCGTTCTGTACTGATGGTATTATAATTAAATGACCAATAAATAGGAAATTGAGGATACAAGAAGATAGGACAAAGAGAATATTAAAATATAAAAGAGATAAAAAAGACAATATAAGGCTTAAAGAGAATTTATTGAGTTCTAAGGTGTTATAGAATTTATAGAGTTATGGGGTGAATTTAGTATAAGTTAGTTGATAGGTAGAGGAATAATGGGAAGGTAACATGAGATAAGTGGAAGGAAGTTTTAGTGAGGCTAAAAGGACCTAAGCAATTTAGTGATTGGGATTAGAGTCCATGTTAAAGTTAAAAAGAGAAAGAGTTGCCTATTTAGGTGGAATCATTGAAACCTAAGAGAATCTGGAGAAGACGAACTTATTCGTATGCTAAGGTATAGTGGAGTAACCATAGTGAATAAGAGGTTACTTAAGAACTAATAATTGATATTCCTAAGCTAGTAAAGTTGGAGACCTCAAATAAATGAAAGGAGTTTAGTTGTTAGAAGTTAACTTAGAGAGAAATATTACTTTTTAAGAGAAACTGGTCATAATTTGATGTTATTGGGAAAGTAATCCAAGTAAGCTTGAGTTCTTTGAATCAAAGTGGACTAAGGATCAAGTTATGTAGAGCGACATTAATGGAGATAAGTTATAGGGAAAAATGATCAATTCCATGGTTAAATTATAATAAGAGTAGTACAATGAAAGACAAGGTAAAGAAGAAACCTTAAGTAATTAAAGATTTATGACTACAATAGAAGATTTGGTAGATAGTAGATAACAATTTTAGAAATGATCAAGTAATGAGACAGACAGTTAGATATGTAAAGGTGATTTTAAGGAGGAGAAATAATTAAATAAGGCCTAAGAGAGCTACTTACCTCATAGTCAAAGAAAATTGTGGAAACAAGTCTTTGAAGTTACCCCACTATTCAACCAACTTTCAAGGATGAAAGTTCTTTGAAGTTACCTTAGGGGGGGGGGGGGGGGGAGGGGAGGGGGCAGAATTTAATACCTTGGAAAAAAAAAAGGATATAAAAGAAATTAAGTCATAAAAATAGAATAAAGGATGACTAGGTTATAAACAAGGGGTATTAAGGTCTTAAGTAATGGTTTAATGAGAAATAATGTTGAAAGTATATAAATTTCCTAACCTAGCCAGTGTATAATACACTATGTTATTTTCTAGAAACTTATTTAGACTTCTTAATGCTATCAAATAAGACTTTTCTACTACAAACTTAAAAAACCCTCTTGGTAATGTAACTCATCTAAGGAAGGGGATTGTAAGGCTTATACAACCTTCGAAGACTTTCAATGGTAAGTGAAGAGCTAATTATAGAATTTAGGTTTTCATTAAATCTAAGTGATACGCATTGATATTTTAGGATTGTACGTTGATCAGATATGGGAAAGCAAAGAAACTTGAAAGAATTATCAAAATCAAGGTAAAGTATCCCTTATACAATAGTATTTTTTTTATAATATTTTTATTTAATAAGCTTTTAGTGATGATTTGGTGGTTAAAGTGATAAAGTAATAGAAAATTTTGCTATTGATGGAGTAAATATTAAATTTGAATCAAGAGTTTAAAGATGTAAAATTTGTGATACATTACTAATGAGGTTTTACATGAGGAGTTAGATTGTTTTTAGTAAATTAAGAGTGTTTTGAAACATGTGTTAAAGTTTCAGAGGTTAAATTGAGTTTAGAAAGTAATTGAGTGGACAAAAGCTGGGTTTTTTTTTTATTTTCCCAAAGAATAGTGAGTGACATAACCATTTGATACGTTTGTGTCCCTATGTTGTGTCGTTAGCAAAGGCATTTTTTTAGTAGCAATCATAGTGAGTGACATGACTACTTGACACAATTGTGTCCTTAGGTCGTATCACTTGTAGTGAAGAGTAGTGTCATACAGTCAATGACAAGGTTTAACTGATACGATCGTATTACAAACCGTATCATAAGCCAAGTCCCAACAAGTCAAGTATTCCTCCTCTTTTTGATTTATTCCATTATTGCATCAAAAGTAAACCTCTTTAGTTTTTCATTAAGTGAATTTAAAGAGAATTAAGGAGTCTTTTTAGCTTAAAAAGATTTAAGGAGTTTAATGTGTATTCAATGTTTCTAAGTTCTTAAGTTAGGACAATTCGTTCTTAACAAATTCCAATTATCCAGGTACGTAACACTTATGTATTACTTGTGATTGATAAGATAAAATTTATACTTATATGTTTATGTTTAAATTGACTAATTAAATATTCAACTTAATTTATCATTGCTTGTGTATGTGGCTCAGCCTAAGGACTTAGAGTGGCAGATCCCTAGGGGGTAATCCCAATGATCTTTGCGATGCATTGTCTATAGTGGAGTCTCGCTTAGAAATGATCAGGGATAAATCTAAGTTATTGTAAAATGGGTCGAAGAGGCATGCTCAATGTTAGGTTATAAAGGGATCTAAAGAGACATACCCAAATGCGAGATTGTGATACAAATTGTGGCATGATTAGGTCATCAAGACCATTATCATGTGTTGTGTGTCCGGCTTAAAAGCAAAGATAATTAAACAAATTGTGTAAATTACTTATTTTGCATTTAAATGCATGTGATTGTGCATTGTTTGGTCATGCACATGTAGTTATGTGTTACGTACTAGGTTTTAGCTCACTTTATTATATTTTCATATTGAGGACCTACAGTTATATTGCTCAACTTCAATAATTTATAAAGCTAACTATTACTACCCTAGGGATGGGATAAGTGAGAACTACGTATGGTATTGAAGAATATCCTAAGAAATTAAATGATAAGAATATTTAGTCTTATGTGGTAATGATTATTAATTGGGTATCAATATTTCTTAATTAGAAGTTATTTTAGCATTATTTGGAGATTTAATTATATAAGATTACTTAGAGACTTTTATAGTACTTTTTAGAGTTTTTAGTCGAATGTTATACTTAACATATCGATAGAAGCTAAGGACACATGGCGGTTTGTAGCGTCCTAGATTCTGGGACATTACATCAATAGTATGTACTTATGGACTATTTTCAGATAGATGTTCTTGAAGTTTCTTAAATTGCTATTAGCACTTAGGTTTTGCTAATTAAAATACTTAGTTGCCTTAACTAAAATTAAGTTTTTGTTAGAAAATCTAAGGTGTTTTCAAATTGAATGTGACAATAGGTTTGGTCAAAAACACTTGAAGTCACCTTCTCTATGCTAGTAGAACTATGGGTTAACCTACTTGACCATGCTCAATCATCTTTCTAATTAAAACATTAAGTTAGTGATAGTAACTATATGTTTAGTAGATCTTATAGGAAATTTACTTTTGATTGAGGAATCTTATCATAGTGAAATTTCATCGTCTTTGATTAGGAATAGGTTCTAGTGAGTACGATTATCAAAATCACAATTCTAATATTTATTTATACATGTAAAATTAATAAAATTGTATAAAACTACACAAAAACGGTATAATCATAAGTTTGTAGAATCGTACATAAAAATTCATAATTCTATAAAAAATATATATTTAAATGATTTTACATCCGTTTAAATTAAGAAATATATTATAAAATTATAAACTCGTAAAATTGTATAATTAACTCGCGATTTTAATAACTATACTAGTGATTTTTGTCAAACTCCTCATCATCACTACTCAATATAACTCCATAAAATGTATTGCATTGGCAATCAAAGGATGCAATATCATACTCCCATGTCTTCTATACCAATAAGTTATAGATAATGTTTGGTTAAATTGCTTTATTCTTGTGAAATTATTGAAAAGTTGAGTTTTAATTTGTCTAAATCAAAGTAGTAGGCTGGAAATGTAGTACTTAACAATGTTTTTTTTTTTTTTTCGTAGATACAACCTATTTACTCATCAATTCTTATTACTACATACGACTCAACAAATTGATTAGTTAGATATATTGTAAATATTTTCAAATCAATTTATAGTAATGTAGAATTTTGTTTATTTTGGATGGATAAAGGGTAACAAACTAAACCAACCACACTCACCCCACGGCATATCACAAGGTAAATTTCATATATACCTGTGTGTATATATATAAACATACATCAGAACATGATCAAAAGCATCTATATAGAATTTTTGGGAAATGGCATCCGTTCTTGTTTATACATTTTGTCCCATGATAAATCCGCATGTACAAGCAAAAGCATACATAACTTGTGTGTAGTGAGTGGTGGTGGAGAGGGGATACACGGCTGAAGCTATAAAAGCTTACTGAACTTTCGTGCGATTTTTTCAAACAAGTATCAGCAATGCATAAGCATGATTCATTTGAACAATTAATTTTTCAAAACACCTCTACGTTACTGCCCAACATTAAAAAAATATATTAATTTACTTCGAGAAGCACAATAAGTTAAATATAAATATGCCCCTAAAATAGGTATGTCATCACATCCAACATGTTGGGGAGCAAGACACCTGTTGTTCTATAATCTAAAGCCTTTGTTAAATAGCCAACGCCATCCAGCAGGGAGAATGGCAATGGCGATGGCAATTTATCCAACTATTTTCTACGGGTCTATGATATAATAATATCAAGAAAACCCGTGAATAAGTCCGGTCCCATATTTCGATCCAAGACATTTCACAACTCTTGCCGGTCTCAGAAATTTTATTTTTCACTTTCACTTTATATTTTAGAAGAAACAGAAAGGAACAGTAAATACCTCTTACAAACGTTGAGATACGTGAGAAGTAAGAAGCTACACGCCGGTGTCAAGGATAAGGAACCTTCAACCAAAAAAGAAAAAAAGCTCTTCCTTCATTTTAGAGATAAAGGTTGAATAATTGTTTGCCATAGTATTTACGAGGTCAATGTGAATCACTTTATATTCCTCTTACGAAACTGTCTGAAAAAAAAAAAAAAAAAATCAATTGATTCACTTATTGCCAAACTTCTAATCGCAAATGTTGAGCTGGAATTCGGTGTTGACATAAAAGTGGTTTGCAATGGGCTTCCACTCCATTTATAATTTCTTTTAAATTTTATTTTAACAAATTCAAGAATAGTAAATTAAGGTTGTTTGGTTTAGTTTAGTAATATGAATATTGATCTCTTAATTATATAAACTAAGTTCAATTTTTCCTTCCTTAATTTGTAATATGTGATGTGGTTGGAAAAAAAGAAAAGAAACAAAAAGAAAAAACAACTCAATATTGGTAAATCCTTGAAAGGACCAATTTTTATTCTCATTTATATATATATATATATATATAGGGTATATAGATATAATAAGTACATTTA